>JAHBCN010002814.1:0-84845 GCA_019359885.1 Listronotus oregonensis | reverse complement strand
ACAATTATTTTTTAATTAAAATAAAAACCAAACAATTATTGATTGTTTTTTACTTAAATTTAATATTAAAATAAGTTGCAGGAAGTAATTTTTATTATTTGTATGTAAATGAAAAAAACATCTCCTTAAAAAATGTAAACAGTGAAAAAAACTCACAACAACGTTCGAAATTGAGACCCCCCCCCTTGAAGAAACAGGCGCGGTGTTGCCAATTTTTTTAAATTTTTTAAAAAGGGGCATATTTCGAAAACAATTAATTTTTTTTTTTATATGTTCTTGGCTTTTTCGACTTTTTTTTGAGCTCCTCTATCCCCTTTTTAAAAAATCATGAGCATCATACTTTTTACACCCTGTATATATATATATATATATATATATATATATATATATATATATATATATATATATATATATAAAATATATATATATATATATATATATATATAAAAACGGGGGTGCCACAGATTCGAGTGCATGGGGGGGGTTTTTTAAAACCGTAATAGATACGAAGTCGGTTAAAGTATTGCAAAGTTGCGCTTTGGGGGGTGCCTAAAAAATACAACATAAAAAACAGCTTTGAGAGTTTTTCCTGTTTTTTTCGTTTTCGTTAAACCATCATCAACTTTATTTTTTAAATACGGCACTCAATTGTTTATTGCATTTTTTAAAGCAGTTATAATCCCAATTACAATGATGTATAACACTTAATATTTTTGTTAAATAAACATATTTTCCATAAGAGACAATAAGTTAGACGGAACGTACATCATTCTTTTTAGGGGCGTTCCATATTTGTTAAAAAATTTTTAAAATGTTATACTTTTTTTGTTATTGGGATAAAAAAAATTTTTTTAAAAAAAAAAAAAAAAAAAAAACACAGGTCCTTTTTTAAAAAAAAATAAAGTTGAGGGTTTTAAAAAACGAAACGTCGAAAAAAAAAATATCTCAACGCTGTTTTGAAAATTTTTTAAAAAAGTGGCCATGAAAAAAGGGTCTTTTGTTTTTTCATATCTCTTTAAATAACGTCAGAAAAAAAAAAAACCAAATCGGCAAATTTCGGTTTTTCCCGGATATCTCCGGAAGTACTCGGAATTTTGAAACTTTCTAAAGTGGACATGGTTAAATACGCAAATACACAACTTTGCCATAAGAAGCCACTAGCGCCATCTCGTCAAGTAATTTCAAACCAACCAATCTCAGTATCGGCAGGTTAAGATGCCCAAAGAAAGTCTACCTATTTGTTATTATTTATAACAAGGCAAAAAGTTTAATTTTATTTATTATATTGCAGTTTGGGTTAAAATACTGCGTTTTTTCATTTGTTTAAATCACGTATTCAGTCGTGCTACACGTCACCTACTTCGAATTGGCAAAAGAGCTTATTCAAAATTTACGTATCCGTGAACTAATGAGAAGTCATTTTTTATTAAGTGTGTTGTGTAAAGCAACTTCTGAAATTTTTTGTGTAATACACCTACATGGTGCGCAATAACATCTCAACCTGTCGATACTGAGATTGGTTGGTTTGAAATTACTTGACGAGATGGCGCTAGTTGCTTCTAACGTTCAGTTGTATTAAATTACAAGTGTTCTTAATGTTGCTGCTTCGCAGTCAAGGGTGTCTACGGTCTTATATATTGCGACATTACTATTTGAGTTAAAAGTTGTGGCAACATGGATAATCGACTGCAACTGTAGTAGAGTGCATCTCTTAAAAGTAAAAAAAAAACAAGAAAGTATCCAAGTATGAGCAAATTTAAATTTTTAATAATTTTTTTTCCTAGGGAAGATAAAAAACTGAAGGGAATAATACTGCTTTTAAATGGGTTTTACTAGGATAATAATTGTCCGTTTTCGTTATTATATAGCAAAGAAAACATATTGAAAAAAAAATCAAAAATATGCCTTTTTGATTTCTGATTTCTCTTATAGTTTTGCAAAATTTGTTACATTAGTTTTCTAAAGTAAGGCTATGTTTTCACAATAATAAAAGTTTTCAGAATGTATTTTTACAATATTTTGTAACAATACATGAAACTTAAAGTATACTATCTTAACACCTACAATTTAAAATGTTTGTTTTTCCCTTTTTTCCCCAAAGGGCTAATTGTGCCCACTAAATTAATTTTACTTTCGGAAGAGAAAGACAGTGCGGGGTCAAGACAAAAAAAGTAAAATTGTAATTTATAATGAACTACCAGGAGCTAATTACCATTATGCTAATAGGATCACGTCTTGGGTATGTAGAACACAACCAGGCTTACTACAGTAGGTTTTTAACATGCTCTAGTAATCTAATTCAATAATTTCACACTTACTTGGACTTTTTAAAAAAAAGGTTTAGTTTTGTCCATCAAATGTACCCATGTTACGGTTTTAAAAAAAAATATGTACGGGGGGGTTTCCCAAATTTTTGACACTTTTATAGGGTAACCGTAATTGTTAGTGCTATCAAAAAAAGTAATATAGGCGTCCTGTGCTCGTTTTGGGTCAAACTTAAAGTAGTAAAATCAAAATTTAAACATTTTATCTCGCTTAAGAGATACGGGTTAAAACCCAAAAAAAAAAACAATTTTTTAAAAAAGACCCATATTTTTTTACTTAAAAGAGATACGGCAAAATGGTTTTTCACAGAAGTTGCTTTATGATAATTGTTAAATAATCTGCCATTCTGAAGAAATATGTTAGGCTTTGTCGAGGTCCATAATCAGGTAAAAATGGTATATCGTTGATCCTGATCTCGGCTTTTTTAAAAAAAGCCGTATGTTTGCCGTCTTGCCGGGCTCTGAACAAAATATAAAAATTTAAGGGGGCCCCCTTTTTCGTTTTTTCCATTTTTATATAACCTAATATAATATCAACTTTTTTTTAATGTTAATAAATCATTTTCACAAATTAATATGTAAAAATTTTATTAACGTGAATTATAAATTGCAACTCAAATGTCAACATAGTTTCGTTTGTAAAGGTAAACGGGTATAAAGGAAAAGACCTTGGATCTTGCGCATTGAATACTACTGTCAGATCTGGACATTCATAAATCTTTGGTACCATGTACAAAATGACGATTATTGTGTAATACAAATAACGAAACTTTTTTTTACTTTTCTTGTCCCCCACCAAATTTGAAGTTTCTTCCTGCATTACCAGTTTTTTTTGGGGCGTTGATCACGAATCTGAAGTCAGTTTCGTAACGTTTCGTTTTCGAGATACCCAAATTTAAACCATTGAGTAACCGTATAAAGAGGTTTCACTTCTATGTATTTTTCTATGGGAGCAATTTGATTTTTTTGAACCATCTACGGGCATGCGAATTAAGTTTGTCGTGATCAGCTGAGCGTCTGGCCTTCCTTATCAACTCTCGAACAGGGTCGTAGTGGCCCATTAAATTACCAAAAAACATTTTTTATAAATAATACATTGAAATAATAAATATCAAAAAATTATTTATTTTTTAAATCTAAATACCTTACGTGTAGCATGTCTAAAAGTTCCTAGAATTTTTACTTAATTATTTTAAAGAAATTAAGAGTGAAAATAAGTATTTTTAAAAGTGTTTTTTATATATAATAGGGACCATTGTGAAAAAAGTTGGTCCCGTCAATTATTCAATGTTTTGTCATAAAATCATACAGTTTTAAGAAGAAATTTTAGGAAAAATCAATGGAAAAATAGTGGTGTTAAGGTTGGGTCAAAGTAGGGACTAAAAAATTAAAAATTCGGGTGTCCCGCAAATAACTAATATTAGATTCGTGATCAGCGCTGCAAAGAACCCCCTATGCCATATTTCAATAAGAGAGTTATGAGACAAAGTCGGGAATTCATCTCGGTGAGACTCGTAATTATTATTGGGTTCTATTTCACGGGTTTCGGCTCTTTTGCGAACCCAAATGGGTCCAGACAGCTTCCCGCTACACGCCCGTTCTCTTAGCTTGTTTCGTTCTAAAATTCATAATATAAATCTAGACTCCTGTCCGCGAAATAGCGAGCGCCGGCGCTCATTGCGTTTCGCGCGTCTTTGTTCTAGACTTTTGTAAGCGTTATTAGGTAATGTAAGCGACAGCTCGAAATCGGTGTAATATTGCGGCGTGCCGGAAAAACACGGGCTTGCCACAGAGTGCCCGACACCTTCCACACTTGCCTCAGGCCTAACCGGCGCTTCAATAGTTTGAATACCATGTATTTGGATTTTATTGGGTCTTCAAAGGTAATATCGCAGGCGGACAGGAGGGTTCCTGTGAATTTATTAAAAATAAATTTGTGGAAAAATTAGGGTTTAATTTCCTTAGCGCTATCCTTGCTCCCTTGTCAGTGAAATATTGTTTATTCCCGTCCCTGTCACATGGGGGTAACGAGATAGAACCCTGAAGTACGGGCCGTTTCAGGGTTCTACCTCGTGCCAGTGCGACATAGCGGAAAAATCGGAACTAAGTAATTGGTTCGATCACTTAGTCGGCCCAGACCAGTTAAAGACTTTTCTTTATTTTGTGACAACAATTTTATTTATATCAGTTTACTTATCTAATTACAAAAAATCTTAAAGTTTTTATTTTCCTTTATAACAAAACAAAATTACAAACTTATTTCTTAAAGGGCTAAATTTAAATTAAATTTCGACAGTTTACGATTCCCGAAATAAATATAAAAAAAAAAAATAACAGCCTTTAATCAATTCTCCAGAACCGTAAAAATTTGAACCGGAATTAAAATATTTATGGGGCACAGATTCCCTAGTTAAAAAGTAATGACTCTTAAAGACCTAAACAGTAGGCCACGGCCTAGTTATGCCTTTTACCCTCAAAATTTTATTTATTCTTTTAACAAATTCCAGTGACGCACAAAATTTGTTAAAATTGAGATTTCTGTTCAGTCCATTTTACATACAAAATTCATTGCAGTTCTTTAACATAATTTTGGGTTTTCCCCAAAAAAAACGGTGTTTTCCAGTGTGTAACAAAATGAGGATGATTATTGTTTTATTTTTTAAATCTTGAATTTTTTAGAATACGCTTACCTTTTTTTTTCTCATAGTTAATAATATGTATTAAAATAATTTTTAAGCAACTTTTCTAACTATAAGGTCAGTTTGTAAAAGAAAAGCTTCACTTTTGTCAAACTATTTTTACCTTTTTTCTTATGATCGTCGTAAATAAAAAAATTAACAGTTAAAAATAGTTAAAATCCCTAAATACTATACAAATTTTTATATACTAAGAGACACTCATTTATATAAAATATATTGTATTAATTTAATACCTTCATGTCTTGTAGACAATAGATGTTCTGCTAAATTGGATGGATGATCAATAACAGATTTGGGTTTAATAATGTGTTGAGGTCCTTCAATTTTTCATACACATAGAAGTTAACTTTTTGTTGAAACTATTATGTTGGTGACAGGATTGGATTGTTCATCTGTAAGCATGCAAACCAAAAGGGACTAACAGTTTCAATAAAGGGACTTTTTTGTGAAAACGTTAGGATTAGCGGAATTGTGAATTACTCACAGCTGCAGGAAGTACTCTTCATATGAACGTATGTGAAGTTTCATTTCAATCTGTCAATTCATTATTTTTGTTTACAAGCCATATAGTATTGACTTGTGAGAGTATTTTTTACAATGGAAAAATCGAGTATCGTGCGGTGATTGAATTTTTATTTTTTGAAGGTTTCAAAGCAAAGGAAGTTTATGAACCAATGTTGAAAGTGTTTAAGAACTCTTCGCCTTTGATTGGTACAGTAGAAGGATGGTTTTTTTTTTTTTTTTTTTTTTTTTTTTTTTTACTTTCGCTACCTTTCAAAATTGACAGTTTAAAATTAGACCGGATTAGATGGAGAACAAAATCTTATTTTTTAACACCTTAACGAATTTTAAGCGTCTACAATAGCTATATTTCCAAAATTAAAAATTATTTTTTATAACGTACTGTTATCTGTTAGTTTAACGGTTAAATAATATATTACTTGGTAATACTACACTAAGCTTTTGTATCACAATTTTTTTAACAAGTATATCATTAATAGGCATTGAGGTGTAATAATTTGTTTAACAACTTCATATTATCATTATTAATTAGCTATTATTAAAACTTAATTCTACAATTTTTACCTTTAAACTTTATAAATAAACTTTAGTACACCGAAATCGACTTTATTTTTAATTATTTTATATAATTCAGGTTTTGTTAAAGTCTTGTCAAACATTAAACTTTTTTTGTTTAACCATTTAATCATATTCGCTTTTAGACTTGCAGAAGTTATATTGCGTTTCATTGTAACATTATGATGATCCGACACCAAAACTGACTTCTCCGGCAAATTTCGTAATAACTGATTTCCGATCCACGTCATAAAGTTCGTATGGTTTATTTCGTCATGATTGTCACCAGTCTTAGAAATAAAATAGCGCGCGTATCCCAATATTACCGACTATTGCCCTCGTATTTTTAGGACGCCTCTGGCGGTTGCTGTTTTGAAACTTATCGAAAAGCGTGCCACTGCGCTTTTAATGTACCTTTCCAAAGTTGGTCAGCCTCTACTAGCTTAATTTTTTTTTGTTATGTTGGTACACTCTTCATATGAACGTATGTGAAGTTTATTTCAATCTGTCAATTCATTCTTTTTTTACAAGCCAGTATCGACGTGTCACAATATTTTTTTACAATGGAAAAAATCTCGTATCGGGCGGT
The DNA here is from genome assembly GCA_019359885.1 of Listronotus oregonensis. Lineage (NCBI taxonomy): Eukaryota > Metazoa > Arthropoda > Insecta > Coleoptera > Curculionidae > Listronotus > Listronotus oregonensis. The sequence continues at coordinate 78,156 of JAHBCN010002814.1, read as the reverse complement.
CATTGAATTTTTATTTTTGGAATGTTTAAAAGCATAGGAATTTTATGAACGAATGTTAAAAGTGTATAAGGACTCTTCGCCTTCAATAAGTACAATAGAAATATGGGTTGCTGAATTTAAACGTGGTCGTACAAGCCTTGAAGACGATCCACGTCAAGGACCTCCAAAAACAGCAACAACACCAAAATCGTAAAAAAAATACAGGTATCATATAGGAAAATCGTCAAGTGACTGAAAAGATTATAGAAGCCCTAGGCATCTCATTGGGCGATTTTAAGTGAAGCATTAGGTTTCAGAAAGCCGTGTGCACAATGGGTGCCGCATTCGCTAACAATGGAACAAAAACACATTCGAATGCGACTTTCTCAGCAACATTTAGAGCGTTTTCGAAAGGATAAAGTGGATTTTGTGCGTCAATTTATCACCATGAATAAGACTTGGGTCTATCACCATGATCCTGAAACAAAACAAGAGGCTAAAGAGTAGTGTGAACCTGGTTCTTCGGCTCCGAAACGAGTTCGTAACCAAAAATCGGCCAAAAGCAAGAAGGTATTAGCATCAGTTTTTTGGGATGCGAAAGGAATTTTGTTTGTTGATTACTTGCAACCTGGTAAAACAATAAATCTGAATATATTGTAACCTTTTAGGACCAGCTGAAGAAAAAAATTCGTAAAAAAACCGGTTTGCAAAGAAAAACATTCTTTTTTATTAGGACAATGCACCGTGTCACAAGAGCATGTTGACAATGGCTAAAATCCATGAATTAAAGTTCGAATTGTTCGAGCATCCACTGATCACCAGATTTGGCCCCTAGCGACTTCCATCTGTTTCCAGACCTAAAAAAATTCATGCGTGGAAAGCGTTTTTGATCAAATGATGAGGTTATAACAGCAGTGGAAGCGTATTTTGCAACTCTTACAGGTTCTCACTTCAGGGATAGACTTCATAAATTTGAATCTTGTTGGAACAAGTGTATTAATGTTTAGGGAGACTATACTGAATAATAAAGTGTACTTCAAACCATAAAATTGTGTTTTACTTATCGAACCGCAAAATTTATTGAACAACCTGGTATTGACAAGAACTTTGAATAACGTTTTTTACAAACTTTTTATGTATATTGACTAAAAATTAAGTAATCTTCATTTATGTCGCTTTTGGAGAAACGACACTTTATTACATCATGTATTTGGCTTATTTCAATAAAAGATACATCTTTGTTTCCATCAAATGTTCAACCTTTAACCAACCTTATGATATAAGCTCATGTAGAAACCTCTTACGAAGTTTTTAACTAAAAGTTTAATATTTTATTGAAACTGTTGGTGGCAGGAGAAAATTCCTCTTTTTCATATTTAACCCGACAGAACTTAGGAAACTAACAGTGTTAATAAAGAGACGTTTTTTCGAAAACGGTTAGGATTAGCGACATGAATAAGTACTTAATTTTTAGTCAATATATAAGGTTTCTAAAAAACGGTATCCAAAGTTCTCGTCAATACGGGACGTAAAAAAGGAGGTCATGAGTGTCATAGCTAGTCCGTCAACACTACCTTTGGTAGTAATTTAAAGAGTCTTACTTGATATTACATCTTATTAACATAAAATTGTAATATACCAGATGGTTCAATATTTATGTCTAAACAACTTGATTCCATTGGATCTCTTGAAGAGCCAATATCTCCAAAAAGGCCTATACAAAAAAATATATGAGCTTGTAGTATCCTTTTCACAAATATTTTTTATATCCGAGATTCGCACAATTTCCCGGACACGCTGTATATCCCTCTGTTTTTCTCTACGAGAGTCGAATGATGGGTGTAACGTGCGATGTACTCAAGGAAGTTTAAAGGTGTATGGAAGCCCAATGCTATGGCCATTCGATCAAAAAATGTCCAGCCCAGAATGAAAATAACTGTCAGAGTTGGCCCCGCCGATTCTGCGCAATAACAAAATTCCACGAAATAATTTAATGTGTTACCTACTTACACACTCTGTAGTTAGGCAACACATTATACTTTTATGAGAGCCGGAATACCGTGTTTGTAGCAAAGCGCGCGCGGCGCGTATTATATTATATCCGCGCTGTTCCATCAACCGTCGTCGTCTCATCATTCGTCATTTTCGTTGTGGTTTGTGTCCTTTGCGCCGTATTAGTTTCGATTGTTTTGCTTTGTGTGATTATATTTTGTGGTTGCAGAAGTTTTTTGGATTCATAAAAACCATCTAATTTTAGTGATTAGTGTTTATTAAATTGTGACTATAATTTTGTGTTTATTGGTTGTTACTTATAATATCGTAACAAAATGACTAGAGGTTGTATGGTTTTGCCTTGCAAATCCAAGGGTAACATACCCGGCATTTTTTAATTTAGGTAAGTATTTCTTACTTCTTAAAAAGTTCCTTTTTCTGTATTTGTTTAAAAAGAAATTAGATTTTTGGTTTCTTAAACTTACATTATCAACTTTTTAAGCTCGACATACTGTAGACACATAATATTTAACGGATACTGTTACAATGGATACCTAGGTACCAAAGGTTACTTAACATTTTTAACCACTGTTATTTTGTCTCATGAATGTTTGTTATTGGTGAAAAGTATATGCCTAAAAAGCAGTTATAAAAATTTTCACTTTTTAATGTACAACCAGAATCTTAGAATTAGATTAAACTCATTTACACTATCTTGCCCTTCTTTTATCACAAAATTGGTGATAAGTACATGAAACTATCATACAGGGTTTGAAATTTATTTTAAAAAATCGTGTTTTTATTTATTTACAAAGATTTTTGGTAAAAATACAAAACTCCCAAAAATATCGACCATTTAAATAGAAGGCTCTAAAGTGGCGCCATCTATTCTTTCAATATTATATCAGATGATATAAAACCCAATATTACACAATAATTTTAAATATTCTATGGTAGTATCATTTAATAACCAACAATTTTAAACAAAAAATAATGGAAACAGTGAATGCTTGAATTTGACATTTGATGATGTCAACTTATAGATAGTAACAAAGAATTATGAAGGTCCGGCCCTGACCTACTATTCATTGCGCAAACTCCGCGGGGCCAATCCCCCTATTCCCGCTGCCCTGCACGCCTGGACAATTTTGTTCTACAGTATTGGGCTTCCATACACCTTTAAACTTCCTTGGATGTACTCCACAACTGCAATGATCGCCCGCGAATGAGATAAGTGGCGTATATCTAAATTACAAACTGTATTTTTTTTAAAGTACCGCAATCCCTAATACACAAAATAATTTATATACTAAAATGCCCTAATAAACAAAATAATTTACCCATTACCAACGTCACGTTTAAACCACAAAAACCACGTTTATAATGCAGCAGACTCAAACGCTTGTTTTTTAAATAAATTATGCTTTAAAATTAAAATTTGTTTTACCTGAAGCGGCAAATAGATATTACCGATATTTAGGGTTGCAAAATAATGCAAGTAATTATTTTTAGAATGTAGTAGCTTTAAATAGACATTTTAATTCCATCAAATTGGTTAATATGATAATGGTGCCAAAATAGGCATTTTAATTTCAATACATTTTTTATCGGGGTGTAAAAAAACGAATATACGAGTTAATATTATATGAAAGGTTTTTTACTCCAAGTATCTTTAAAAGATGTATTAAAAAATTCGTTTCAGGGGACGGCCTTCTAGATTTTAAAGTTTTTTTGAATCATACTTGCATTTTTAATAAGCTTTTACTGGTATGTCTAGGTTTTGATGTACAGGCAAATATCTGAACTGCGCTGCTACCCGGCAGCCTTAAAACCGTTTTAAACAAATGCAAATAAAGAACAACGCATTGGATTTGCTCCACAATTTTACTTGGAACCTCCGATTTTTGGAAAATATAATATTCACCGATGAAAAAGTGTTTCAATCGTGCTACAATGGGATACTTAAGGTATACAGGCCTCAAGGAACACGATTTGATGAAAAATATACCCAAAAGGACAGAAGTAGTGGGCGATGGTAAATGTTTGGGGGTGGCTGAGTGCACAGGGACTTGGTGTATGTTATTATATCGAAGTACTAGTACCTACTACAGAATATCATGCTTCCTTTTGTACTGGATCGATTTCAAGACAGAAATTGTATCTTTCAGCTAGATAAGTGTCCCGTTCATACGACCCGGCAAGTCGATGAATGGATGGAAGAGTAGTCCGGATTTAAATGTTATGGAAAATGTTTTTGGCTTATTAGTTAAAAAAATAAATAGGGAAAATTTGTTACGAGGAAATCTGGACTACGCCCGGGCTTAGGTCCATTCGATGCCTGGAAGGCTAAACTCTGTCTTAGAAAAAAAAGGGGACGCAATAAAATATTAAATTTGTTTGGAAGGATATTTAGGTTTGTTTAAATTTATTAAATTGGTAATTAATTTATTGATTTGTTAGTTTTTATAAAATATAAATATTTTCTTTTACCTTTTGGTTTATTTGTAGTAATTAAAAGAGAAACAAGGTAAAAAAGAGCGATTTACAAAACTTGGCAGAAAAGTCAAAATTTGACAAATTTTTTGCCCCAAATTTAAAGGCCGTCACTGTAGAAAGTGTTTCATTTTTGACACTTTATCTCCGTAGTTGTTATTGCTATCAAAAAACTAATATAGATGGCATGAGCTCTTTTTTGGGTCAAGCTTAAAATGGTAAATTTAAAATTTGGAAATTTGATATGACCTTTTTTATATTGCCCAAAGTTCCAGTGTTAAAAAAACAATAAATATTACATATATATACAACATATGTCGTAGTAACAAATTTAGCAATTTTACGAATTTTTAAGTTAAGAAATTGTCTTAAATTTTAAACAAAAAAAAAGGAAAAAATAAATTTTGAAGGTTTTTTTTTAAACAGCCGTTATACCCTATTTTTATTACCTTTGTATTTACATCTTTTAATATTTTATTGGAAATAAGTTACATAAACCGTGTTTTCTTAAATTAATGCTGTAGAGAGATAACTGAAAAAAAAACTAAAAGCGCGCTAGGGAAAAAATTGAAAGCGTCGGCGTCGCGATGTTAGGTTGTTTTGCCATTATTGGCCCTTAATGTACATATATGCAAAATTTTATCAAAATCAGCACTAATCTACCAGTGTTGTTGAAAACGCAAAATTTTATTTTTTTATTTTACATGACAGTATTAATGAATTTTATTTCTGTGGTTTCGTAAAAAAAAATAGAATTTCCTAACATTTTTTTATTATCTATGATAAAGATGGAGGTCGAAAAAAGTTTTGTAATTAACAATAGCTCCACTTGTTAAAAAATAAACTATAAAACGTGTCAGACGGGATTTTATTTATTCAAGTGTATAAAATACACCATAATTTTGAAAAAAAAATTAAATAATATTTAATTCTAAAAAAAAATATTTTCTGTAACGAAATCGTCATATTATATATATATATATATATATATATATATATATATATATATATATATATTATATATATATAAATAGGTAAAAAGTATGTAAAAGCAATTATTTCTGAAAATCTTAAGAATTGGAAACATTCGTCCTAATTACTTATCAGTAGATTCATTTGGTAAAAAATAAACCTATAATTTATTTTGAATGTTTCAATCTACAAATAAAAAAATATATAAATATTTTTTCCCCCAGTTAAAAAGTTAAAAAACAGTTGGCAACAGAGCCACCTAGAATACTCGTGCCTGAAGTAAAGTCAGTTGTAGATATTGCTCACCGGCCCGGCTGCGATAATTTGTTTGTTTTTAAATCGGGAAAATATGCCGATATGTTTTAAATTTACCACGTAGTGCAAATGTACCAAAGAATTTTTGCGTGCTAGAAAATCCTTCCGGTACATTTCGGATCGAATGAGCTATCGCTCATATTTTTAGGAGCTTTACAACTAATTAACAGGTTTTTGATCTTGTTGACTAGACTACTTATCAATTAGTGTACTACTAGCTTTAGTATTTTATAAACAAATATGTTTGTTGCAGGTAAGGCCTCTAAGATTGTACAGGTCAGTGGTATGGTTGCTGTTGGTACGTATTCACTAAAAAACACTTTAAAAAAACATGGACTATTACTGCGGCATAAAACTATTTATTTTTTTAATGTTTTTAGTTGATATAATGATCCGTCGGGTGCAGGGACAATTAATTTAATATAGGTATACTTATGCCTGATGTTTGCATCATTTTGTGTATGTAATTATCTGTATTTTTGCTGAAATATTATTGTTTTTTTTAACCAAAGCAATGACATTGGTCAATGTCAGCATCAGTCAAATAATTAAAATTTAATTTTGATGTTATTAAGTAATAATGTTTATTAGTCCAGTCAATGAACAGAAAAAAAGGCAAAAGCTCCGGATTTTCCCAAACAGCACCGATTTGCATGAAAATTTGGATTTAGCTTCTATTCACCCTGTAATTCAAAGTCGTCATGTGCCGAGGGGTGCTTTTTATTTTTTAGAGGTAAAAAACCACCCCTCTCGGAAAAAAATGTAAACTTGTAGATTCGAGTGTGCAATCGATGTAAATCATGTTAAAATAAGTTGATCGAACCTTATTTGACATTAAAGGATATAATTTATGATTTATTCAATAGTTTTATCCCTAAAAATCACACCCTCGAATAGTTAGAATTTAAAAAAAGATCTTTAAAATGCTTGACGGTGAATTAAAATGAATTAAATATTACCGATTTGTCTGAACATTTGGGTTTAGGTTCTACTTTCTCTCCATTTCAAATATCGCCCTGTGTCGTTGGTTGCTAATAAACATTAAATGACACCCTAAAGGATGAATTACGATAAAATAAAAAATTTTAACCCTAAAAACCACCCCTATTTCAGAAATCCTTAAAAAAAAATTAAAAAAGATCATCCAAATATTTGAAATCTATTTTATCATATAGTGATATTAAAGTAAGGTGTCTTTGATGCTTTTTGTCTTTATTGTTTAAACCATTTTTAACTCACTTTTCGACCGGGTAACAAGTCAATTTGTATAAAAAAAAGAGCTTTTTAAACAAGCCTTCGTAAAAAAAATGAATCCAAAAAATTATTCTAGCGATTGTAGCCTCACCTGAACTAAAGGTGCTTCCCATGCCAAAATTTACATATATATATATATATATATATATATATATATATATATATATATATATATATATATATATATATATATATATAATATATATATATATATATATATATTATTATATATATATATATATATATATATAATATATATATATATATATATATATATTATATATATATATATATATATATATATATATATATATATATTATATATATATATATATATATAATTTTAATTCCGCTAGAGGGCGTAAAACTAACAACAAAATTAAAAACACGGATTATTTATGGCATATTACCTTATGCCTCTGATAGATTTGTCACATACTATGTTAAGTTGGGAAACTTTTTTCTTTAAAGCATTTTTTCCTAACCTGTCAAATATAGGGGGGAGGAGCGAATGTACATTTAAAACAAATTTAAATAATTTTTTTTTGGCTTTACCGATTTTGATCAACTAGGTCTTGTTTAAAAGAGCTTTAAGCAAAGCCTGAGAAGAAATATTGGTATAATTAATTTATTTTTTTGTTTTATTCATAGAGACTGATTTGTGTCAAAGTTATGAATTTTGTCAATTATTTCGAAAAATTTAAATACAATGGTATTATTATAATAAGCTCATTAAAGAGCATAAGAAAGTAAAGAAACTGGTGAAAACCGCATTTCGATATCTTAATTAATTCTCGACTAATTGCCGGAAAACTGCTTTACTGGTATTCTTTCCTATTTTAAGCTGTCAGATAAACAACGCGGCGTTTTTGTCGAGAGTGCCATGACAACGAAAACAAGTTGTTTTTTCTACGGGCTCTTAATAAAAATAGAAAATAATTTATTAAGGTTTTTTCATAAAAATTTAATTTAACGATTTATTCTTTTTACTTAAACAGGCTTTACTGAGTGGATAATTTTTAATAGGCTGTTATTTTTAATATCTACTTATTGTATTTCTGGCCCCAAATTTAAAAAAAACAAATAAAGAGTTAAAATTTAAGTTTTATTAAAATGTTTAAAAAAATTATATTTTTAAATTCTAAAAAAAATTGTTGTTTCGAAATTGATAAAACTAGAACGATTTATTTTTTTTAATTCACTTAGAAAGCTTTATCGGACAAATTTGGTTTATCGCATTTAACAGAAACATTTTGAGCATTTGTGGTATGAATAAATTTTTAAAAAAAAGGATATTTAAACTTATTTGTATTAATATAGAGCCCGTAGATATAAAATAGCTATTTTCAACGAGCCTGTAATTTAATGTTGTTATTAATTGATAAAAACAAATAATTATTGATATTTTTTAATATTCGTAAACAATTGTCTTGCTGCACTTCGATAAAAACGTATATGTTTATCTGACAAAAATAGGAAAGAATACCAGTAATGAAATTTTTGGGCCAAAAGTCGAGAATTTATTAAGATATCGAAATCCACCAGTTTCTTTACTTTTTTTGCTCTTTTAATGAGCTTATTATAATAATACAATTGTATTTAATTTTTTCGAAATAATTGACAAAATTCATAACTTTGACACAAATCAGTCTCTATGAATAAAACAAAAAAATAAATTAATTTTACCAATATTTCTTCTTAGGCTTTGCTAAAAGCTCTTTCAAACGAGACCTAGTTGATCAAAATCGGTTAAGCCGAAAAAAAGTTATTTAGTTCTAAAGAATTTTATAAATACCAAAAATAAATGTTTTTTCAAGTACTTCAAAAAAGGTTCTATGAGCTTTTTGAAAAAAATGCATCGTTTTTTGGTTATATTACATTGAAACTTTTAAGATTGGCATTTGACGAATAAGAACCAACCTTCAACAGGCTATAACTCCGTTTGTATTGGGTCTATGGACATCATAAAGCCACCATTCTTGTTGTTTTTATATAAACTACATTTTTGGTAAAAATGATTTTTTCGATAAAATGCTTACTTTTCGAGTTATTTGCGAAAAACCGTCTTGGTTAAAAAATTGACATTTTCAATTGCGAATTAGTCAATCTATCCACTTCCGAACTTATTTTTGATAAAAAAATTTCCCGAGAAGGGGTGGCATTCACCCCCAGGGAAAAAGCACTCCTCGACACGATGACAATTTTGAATTAGAGGGTAAGTAGAATCTAAATCCAAATTTTCATGCAAATCGGTGCTGTTTGGAAAAATCCGGAAGGAAACTGGTCATTGACTGGACTATATAGGTATTTAGTTAGTATAAGGTATTGCTAAAATAGATGATATAACAATAAAGGCTAAGACGCTTACCTGGTATAGCAGTGTTATGAATGCAAGACTGATTTTTGGTAAATACAGAAAGACATTCAGAATTGTCGTTTTATATTTTGTCTAACAACAACATGTCTTACTTCAGATTCTTAAAGGTTTTTTTTTATCTATTTTATGTATAAAAATATTTAGACTAGTATCTACTTTAGGGCCTTTTAGAATTGTTTGATATTATAGGAAAAAAAATTTAAATTAATTTTTTTTAAGATATAAAGTAAATTTAAAAATGTAAAATAAATGATAATTAAAATTTAAATTTGAACACATTATTTCTAAAACTTTTATTAGAATTTCCAAGATTTTTAATGAGGAAGTTTTAAAATTATTATTTAATTTGCATTTCAAAATTTATTTTGTATCTTAAAAACTTTGACCGACTTGTAATACGGAAACGTTAATAGATTTTTATTTTGAATTTTAAAGGGTTTTTTAGGTTTTTTATAGGTGATCTGTCAGATTGAAAGGTTCAATTGATTTTAGGTTTGTTCCAACACGTCGAAAAACCGTCACCGAACGATTACGCTCAGGCGCAGTGATTAAAGTGCGTTCCAACAGAGACGTGACGGTTATCGGACGATCCTGTTTGTGTACCAACATAACTTAGGATCGTTTATGTTACGGTTTCGGAATGGTAATACCGATACATGGCCTAAATTGAAAACTGTTTGGGTTGACTTGCGCATTGAGCATTTGGGCACTGCATTTTTTATTTTTAGCAGCTGTTTCATGTTTCATCTTTTATCTTCATATGTTTACTGTTATTTAGCGACTAGCGTGCATCGTGCGTTAGCATTTCCTATTTCCTTGGTTGTTTAATAATTCAAAAGCATTAATATTTACACCTCCTAAGCCCATCATTAAATTTAATTATCTAAAGAGGAGTCACGATATTATGAGTGATATTTGCTAACTTTGATCACAAAAATAATAAGTAGAAAAGTAGGGTTATATTTTCAAAACAAAAAATTCAAAGACATTTGACCTTTTGATTTGACCGTCCCGAAAACGATCCGCAAAGCGATCCAACGTTGGTTACTTTTTGTACCGTCACAAAACTATTTTAAGTCCGCGCATGCGTCGAAGCACACCAAAAAACAATTCAAAAACGGTTTCGAAACGATACCAGATGCTTGTTGGAACAAACCTTTTGTGTACTTTGTCAGTGTGCCTTTTTGATATATTTTCAGGGTATTGGAAAAATTACAAGAGATAAAGCAAATATGATTGCACATTCTCGAGTTTGATTTTTCGAAACAACTACGGTGAAAACAGATCGCAGCTAGCTTGATTTGTCTCGGAGATATAGGGTGTTTTTTACATTTTGATATTTCAGTATAGCTCTGTATCTCGGTTGCTAGTAAAGATAGAAAAAAATGTTAAAAGCAAGTTTGTGTAGAATTTCACGTAGAATCTAGAGGCGTATTTAAGTTATTTTTATCAGTTACGGTTTTAAAGATATAGTGCAAAGATGTTTTTTTTAATAAGTACCCTGTATTTCACTCTAAAATTCGTTTTAAAAGAAAATTACTTGATTAGTGATAATACACACTCTATATTTACTTCAAAAAAAATAGTTATTTTGTTAATAAATAATTGGAGCTGGAGCGCTTCCTGCATGAGTTACGAATTTTTAACTTAGAAATACAAAAAGCTGACTTCAAAATAAATATTTTTGAAACAAAAATAAGTCCCCACGACCAATAGGAATCGAGTTAGCATTTTTTTAATATCATCCAAATTGTTTATAATAATTAAAAATATATTTGGACGACATTCGATAGTATAATACCAAAGGTTCTCGCCCACTAGAGCGACGCGGCGCGACGCGATGCGACACGACGCGACATTGTCGCTTGCTTGCCTCCCGACTTGTCTGAGCTGTCGCGTCGCGTCGCATTGCCTAGATGGGAGGGCTTCAGTTTAATTACATGTAAAGTCTCCCTGATGCATTTAATCGCGTCGAACCGCGTCGCGCCGCGTCGCGCTAATGGGCGAGAACCTTTAAACTTGATATAACGCATAATACAAAGTTGTACTATTTGTTTTTTTTTTATTGCTAAAAGATGTGTTTAAAGTGAATGATAGTTTTGACGGCGCGAGACAAAAATTGAAATCGAGAGATCAAATCAGCTGAGCGCGAACAAAATAGCCATATCTCTGCGAATTTTTGTCGGATCAAGCTCTTTTTTTTAACTGGGGTAGCGCAAAAAGTTATGAATAATGGTTTATTAGTTTTTAAAAATTATTATTAATTTTTCTTTTAATTTAAATCCATGCGTCCTCTAAAATTAACAATGACGCTTGCAGCAGCGAAAAACACGTTTTTACCATTTTTAACCCTCCACCCCCACCCCTGCACACTTTTTTTGAGTCTAAAACTATATAGTCATATTCAGGTAATCATTTTCTACAACATCTAACACCTTTCAACCGGTTACAAATTAAAGTCATGAAAATTACCTACAGGCTGGGGATATTATGTTTGTTTCGGCACCGGCACTAGTAGTGTGGTTGTACACAACCGGTGCCTTTATTTTTTTATTATTAAATTTGTGACGTAATACTTTTAGGGGGGTCGCAAAGAGTTTGACGCGGTGTAACGAAGGGGGCGGGAAGAGGGTCAAAAATGGTGAAATTCAGCGTGACGTAGTTTTTAAACGGCACCTAACTGATAAAAAATAATTAGGTACGCCACTAAATTTTGCGTAAAATTCTACATAAATAATATGCTCTTTACCATTTTATTTTCTCTATCTTTACTAACAACTGAGATACAAAGGTATACTGAAATCGTCAAATTTTATCTCTGAAACGAATCAAGTTACTAACCGGAACTAACCAGACAATATTTTATTTAACCCTGTTATATTCGTCAATATTTAGGCCTTAAGCATTAGAAACTGTCTGTAACACTGTAACTACCGATTAATTGTTAAGTTTTCTTTGTGTGTATCTATGTATGCTTTGTCATACCGGGTGGTGCATCGCCAGACTGGCCATAGGAAATCCCATGTAAATTTTGATATATTGAAATATTGGCTTCCCTATTAAATTTACAACAAAATTGTATTAGACTATTTTGAAGACGTTGATAAGATTAGCTCACATTCTAAATTTCTTTTTTTTTCTGATAAGGCAATTAAAGTTATTTAAGAAAAACTATTTGTAAAATCGTTGCATACCTGCTACAGACCTTAATGAATCCACCAGTAATAAATAAAATGTCTTGTTAACTTTTTAATTGACGTGTTACTTTGTATTAGTTATTTCAAAATGTTTTACAGTATTAAAGAGAAAATAACAATGATTAAATGGTATTACATGGAAAATAGTTATCGAAGAGTATCCGACATGTTCTCTACGTTTTTTCCTGACAGACACATTCCAAGTAAGACAACAGTTCAAAATATCGTTCATAAGTTTGAGACAAAAGGTACTGTTATTAATAAATGCAACTGCTTAGAGCGAAATAATAATGTACTCGATGGAAGAGCTCAAGAAAATAATGCCGATTTAGATGTTTTACTTCATGTAGAAGAAAATAAAGGAATTAGCACCAGGCTTCTTGGCATAGTTGTAGGAAAGGATCACAGCACAGCACTACGCAAATTAAAGAAATATAAATATCATCCGTACAAATATCAAAGACATCAGGAATTAAGGAAAGGCGATGAGATCCGAAGAGCAGATTTTTGTTTTGAAGTTATGAAAATGGCGAATAACGATAGGGACTTCTTACGCAATATTTGTTTTAGTGACGAATGCACCTTCACATTAAACAATGAACCAAACGTTCACATCAGATACTGGAGCAAAGAAAATGAACACAGATTTGTATCTACAAGGACTCAATACCCTCAAAAGCTAAACGTTTGGGCGGGTATATTTGGACATCGGATTATTGGACCTTTTTTCTTGAATCACAATTTAGGAACAGAAACTTTTTTAGAACTATTACAAAATCAAGTAGGGCCGGCATTGGAAGAAGTTGCACCTAACAATCAAGACATTTGGTTTAAAATGAATGGTTGTCCTGCACAAAATTCACGAGAAGTAAGGGAATATGTTCAAAATGTTTTCAATGGACTCACTATAGGACCAAATTACACCATAAATTGGCCAGCTAGGTCTCCTGATCTTTCGCCAAACGACTTCTTTCTTTGGGGTCATATCAAAAATGTTATTTATACAAATTTGAGTTATCAAAATTTAGAAGAATTAAAAGTTTCAATTTCAGCGGCGTGCGATCGACTATCGGCATTTCAACTTCATAATGTAAGAACTGAATTTTATAACCGCTTAAGATATTGCTTAGCAGTAAACGGAGGTCTGTTTGAGCATCTAATTAAAAAACATTAGCTTTTAGTTTTAATGTGTTGTGTTAAAACGTATTTTTAGAGAGTTTTTAAGTTTGTTTTTCACCTTCCTATAAAATTGTTCAATAATTATGTAAAAATCTCATTATGTAGTTCAATGTAATTACTTGTATTTATTGAATGATTACAACCATTATTTTCTCTTCAATACTGTAAAACATGTTAAAATAACTAATATAAAGTAAAACGTGAATTAAAAAGTTGACAAGACATTTTATTTATTACTGATGGATTCATTAAGGTATGTAGCAGGTATGCAACGATTTTACAAATAGTTTTTCTTAAATAACTTTAAATTGCCTTATCCGAAAAAAACGAAATTTAGTATGTGAGCTTATCTTATCAACGTCTTCAAAATAGTCTTATACAATTTTGTTGTGAATTCAATAGGGGAGCCAATATTTCAATGTATCAAAATTTACATGGGATTTCCTATGGCCAGTCTGGCGATGCACCACCCGGTATAAGGTAATACCCGCGTAAAACTTTTATTTTTCTGTTATTATTAAAACTAATAAATTATTAATCGTTAAAAAGCAAATAATTCCTATAAATATATAATTTTTTTATTAAATGGGTAATGTAATGTTTTTTGTGTTTTAAAACTGTGGTTTTAAAATAATGTTTTATGCATTTTTAATCAAATAAATAAAAGTTCATTTCGTGTATATTGTATTCTGCAGGATTTGTTATAATTATTGGCTGTGTTATATTTGTATTATTTTCGCGAATTTAGTCTTGTGGCATTAAAAAGTCAGCTATTCGGTAAAAGTTAAATGAATTGTGGTATACCTGTGTAAACAGGGAGCGATATTCCACATTACGCACTCAAACTTCTTTAAAATTTAAAATCAAAAATATATCTGGTGGTCATCATTTTATCTAAAAAGTGAGACACTGGACCCACACCAAATATATACCAGATGCTATTGACTTCAAGGATATTACTTTGGTAAAGAAAATTTTTATTTTGGAATTTGCGAAAAAAAGTTGTGGTTACAAAGACAAAAAAAGAGTCTTAGCAACGCCCTTGGTGATCATTAGTACTAACTGTAACTGTCAAAATCAGTGATAAACGTAGACAAAATTAAATGGGCGATAAACTCATTCGAACCATATAAATCGCCAGGAACGGATGGCATTTATCGAGTAATGCTTCAAAAAGGACCAGAGCTTTTACTACATAGACTGTGTCTACTTTTAAGAGGCAGTCTAGCTCTGGGCTATATACCAACAACCTGAAGACTAATCAGAGTAGCATTCATCCCCAAACCTGGGAAAACCGGACAGGATGGGTCAAAACCTTTAAGACCAATAAGTCTGATGTCGTTCGTGCTAAAGACCCTAGAGTGTTGCTGGATAGGCACATCAGGGAGAATGCACTTACGAACAGACTTCTACACAAGGACATACATGCATACACAGCAGGTAAGTCCACAAAAACAGCATTACATGAGCCTGTAGAGAAGGCCGAATAGGCTCTCAAATACAAGGGGGTACTAATGTGTGCCCTCCTAGATATAGAAGAAGCGTTTGACAACACTTCTCTTACATCTATCTTAAACGCATCGAGGCGCGAAGGGATCGACGCAACAAGCTGCAGGTGAATCGACTGCATGCTTAAGAGCAGATCAGTATATACTTCAATTTTTAAAGAAACTAGAAAAAAGAAAGATAAAAATAGCCACAACAAAAACTGTAGATCATGTAATTGTCTACACAAAAATTGTTCCTACACTTTTTCCCCCAAAATTTACCATTTCTGAGAAAAAGCGATTCTAAAATTTAATGAAGTTTGATTCCCTATACTATGCACACGTTTCCACGCCTCCTGTGAGGTAGTGTACTTGACGCGTTTTTTAACGTGGTTTCACCAGTACGCTGACGCCATGGTCTATTTTATAAAATCCTAGTAGAATAAAAGGTCTTCTCATTTAATATCTATGATACCCATTATGTAAAGCGTAATATTACCGTCTAATGTACTTACATTTATATAAGCATTGTCTGCAACATATTGAATAAACATGCCACTTTCTGGTGGTAAGATATGAGGTGACCCTGAGTACGTACCTAAAGTTTTGACATTTTCTCATGAATCACCCTGTAGATCTTTACAGATGTACGCCAGTATCTGAACAGCCCAATAATCCAGATGACAGTGAAAATTATATGACAGATGATGATTTTGAAGATGACATGCAACAACCGCCTTCAAATGAGTCGGTGGCAAATTTGTTGGAAATTTTATGTTCATATTTAAAAACGAATGAACATACAACGGCTGTTTTTTTTTAATGCCTTAAACAGCAGGAAACATTTTGTTGAAATCCGAAATAAAAATCCTCTCGTCAGTCACACCGAATTTTTAACTAACACCAAAAGGAAGGTGTATACGGGTTTTCAGCTTATTATCTCTTATTCCGAGGTTGGTCCTTTTTTTGCTTAAGTGACTGCACTATACGTTTCAATTAAGTCTGGTCAAAAAGTTATATTGTCAGTACGCTGGTGCCAGTGCATAACTAGTGTTGGCATATATGTTTTTATGCTCCTTGGTCTTACGCACGGTTAATGGATTAACTGCATTATAGTTCAGCTGTAACCTTAGTTTAAACCAATAAATTTAATTTAATGTAGTCGGTGAATTTAGCTGAAAATTTTTTGAAAGCTTATACAAGATATATTAAATAGATAAGCCAATTTGGGGTTGTTAAGCAAGTTTTTGTAGGATTTCTACACGGGTTAGTTTAAAGCGAGCTTGGATTTGATCCGATTTGTAACATTAAAGTTTGCTCGAGTCGTTAAGAACTTTAGATGCAGCGATACAGTGGCCAAGTTTTGTGAAGTATTAAAACTGCAACTTCCCAGTATTGCAGAGACGTGTGCTGAAATCCCAAACAGTTTTGTTGTTTTAGTGGTCAGCAAAATTTAGCAACTTAAAGGGAATATCACTAATTTATTTAACAACTTGTAACATTTTTTGCATCCTTGCTTCTTTTTCAAACCAGTGTGAGGAAGGACTCTGGGGCGCTGTTCTTCCAGAAAAAAATTATAAACATACAATGTAATATTTACATTCCATTTTTATATTTACTATATACAAATTACATATATATATATATATATATATATATATATATATATATATATATATATATATATATATATATATATATATATATATATATATATATATATATATATATAATATACTTATACATTTATTTATTATATTTATTAAAAAAAACATAAAAATAAATATTTAAAACAAATTTACTGCACGAAATCCCTACGTTCTAATCAGGCATATTGCTAATAAAAGGGTGGACATTCCCTTCGGCATTAGACAACATGTGATAAATATGGAATCCCGTTCTTTGGCGTGATGTCGATGTTGTTTGTTTCAGTTTGCAGTTTAACACCACCATCTAAACTTTACTACTCGTAGTTAGTTCTGGTTAGTAGTAAACAGTTCGTTTTGCTTACTACTTACCAAAACTAACAGAACTAGAACTAAGAACTAATTTTGATCAGTGGCGTAGCAAGATGGCTAAGCAGATTAAGTTATGCGGAATTCCGGGACATACTTAATTTTTATGCTTTTTATGCTCGATTGTTTTTTGGACAAATAAACTTAAAAATAAAATAAATATGTATAATTATTATTATTTAGTTTACAAGTGGAAGTTTCTTGCTTTTTTTCCGCAAAGATCTGTATTAACTTTTCTATGTTTTCAGAGGACTTAAGTAGGGTTAACCTAATCTTCCTCAATTGCTATAAGAGCCAAATTTAATGTCTCTCGTGACATTGAGCTTCCCAGATAGTTTTTTATTATTTTTCACTTGGAAAAACTCTTTTCGGCCGTTGCTACGGTAACAGGTAAAGTTAAAAATAAGATACAAGCCGTTATAATTTCTGAGAAACTTAAAAGACATACTATGATATTTAAATATTATCATGTCAACAAGATCTTATATTGTGAACATTTTTTTTAATTTCTGATTTAAGGCATAGTTTTAAAGTGATCAATTGATTCTATGGATCGCTGCTTAAATCGGTGCTTTATTTCTCGACTAATTTCATGGCTTTTAAAACAATAACATATTCAGAGTTGTTTATTAAATTTTTAGGAGTTAAGATGAGGTCAATTCTTTGGATTTTATTTGTAAAGTTTGAAAAGAAGGCCACAAGGAAACAAAATTTTTATAAACGTTTTTAAATAATATGGTAGTCTGTTGCAGATCTGTGCTTGGATTTTGTAAAGCCTCTGAACCAGGATTTAGGAATTTAAATATATCAGAAAACATTAATCAAAACTAACCAAAAAAATAAAATCATAACTTAAAAGTATCTTAATATTTTGACTTTCTTCCCGCTCTTCTTTTTTTATTGAGATCAAGTTTATTTCGGACAATGATTTCATAATTGTTACATAGTACTTTAATTGCGAAAAGTAAATCATTTTGTGACGACTACCTTGTGGGATAGACATTTAATGTTATACTTAAAAATAGGGTCCAGTGGAAAAAACTTAGGCGTAACGTAAAGTTATTAGTACCTAGTAATAGTAATATATTTTTTTAATGCCTGGGGCCCGCTGGGCCCCCTTAGTTGGTGGGCCCTACATCATTGGTGTACCTGGTTTAGTGGTTGCTACGCCCCTGGTTTTGATTAGCAGTAACCAGAATTAACCAAAAAGAAGAGGCACTTATCGGCCAAAGTAAATAAAAATACACCTAATGCAAAATCTTACTAACTGTTTTATATGTATTACAATAAAATAATAAATTAAGGAAACAGAAAATTTAAATTTGATTTGCATGGTAGATATTGCCCCTTATAATGAGAAATTTTTTCTCGACAAAGGCTACTGCATTCAGACGCTTCAATATTCAGCACGTGGTTTTCTAACGCAGGCGAGAATGTCGACTCTTTTATGGGCAAATTGTTTAAACATTGTCTTCTGTGATTCAACATACATTTTTCTAAGGTTGCGTTGTGCTATAGGAGATAATGCCAATACGCTTTCCGCCTTTGCCTTGAAAACAGTCAGGTTTCTTTATGGGCCGTAAAGACACAATAATTACTGCATCAGAAACCAAAAGGTGTTTTTCAACTTTAAAATTAATCAAACATTTTTTGGGAAATACTATGTGCAAGGAAAGATTAAATGCCTTTGCAATGACATTGTGAACTATAATGAAAATGTGATTGAATAGTTTATTGCTGACAAAAACAGAAGAATGCATCCTTATTTCTAAAGGTAGTTGTTGGTGTGTATTTACTTACATTACAATCTTAATTGTTATTAATTTGTGCCTAAAATTAAAAAAGAAACATTACCTAATCGAAATCTACATGGTGTCTATGATGTATGTTACGTTAGGCAAACAACGAGCCGCCACTGTCTCAAACACTTCTTGATAACTAGACATACAGCGGAGACAAAAGTGTTATCATAGCAACATAGGTACAAACAAACAACGAAACAAGCGTCAACAACTCAATATTTATTGAACTAAAAAAAAACTATTTTTTCTATTAATCAATTGAATATTAAATGTTTTTATTCAATAACTGCTTATCAATACGAAATTAAAACGCAACCGAAGACACAATTTAAAAAATATATTATTGTTGACAGTATCCACTGACAGCTTTATGTTACATTACTATAGCAACTATTTACGGACACCGGTTCAAGCCGCCTTTCGCCTTGCGAACGAACCAACTTATCTTCAATAATTATTACTATTAAAAAGAGATGTTTTTGCATTAATTTGTCGACATTTAAAGAAAAAAAAAACAGATTATTTTATTTGGAGAAAAAGTTACTTTTCATTTAAATAAGACTCTCTCGGCGATATTTGGAGCGTTTTAAAAGGAATACAAATAGTTTTGTGCGTCGTTTTTTTACTATGAATTGTCGACTTGGGTCTACCACCATGATCCTGAATTAAAGAGGCTGGTGAGAATGGTGTTGACCAGGTATTTCGGCTTCAAAGCAAGAGTTCAGAAAATGCAAAAGAATGTATCTTGTGGATTACCACCATAATGGTAAAACAATAAACTTCAATTATTTCAATCTTTTGGACCAACCAAATGCAAAAATTTGTAAGAAAAGATTTGGTTTACAAAAGAAAAAGTCATTTTTCAATTAATGCAATGCAACCTTTCACACATCAAAATTTTTTATACAGCGAGCACGACACAAACCAACCGCAAATATCCTTTGATACATCTGGAGATACGCGTATGCCACAAGCCACCGACAAATAACTTTAAACTTTAATTGGGATGAACTTTTGGTTTTGTTTGTCGGTTCAGTTCGGAACTAAGGTAGTTGAGTAACGCTTGAATATGTCTCATAACGATTTTCTTCACTCCACATATTCGCAAGTCGAAACTGAGTCAAACTTTTCTTTGAAAGTGTAAGACAATGTTTTAGTTTCAATAACACTAAAATCTTGGACTTTCATTATCTGTATTTGTTAATTGATACACAACGTCAAGGGCGTCGATAATATTTTTTCCTGGGAGGGGTAATTTTAGTATTGGAAAAAACAACTCTGAACACAAACCTGACAAAATATGTTACATAAACTGTTATTTGCTGGAAAATAATCCTGTTGTTATTGATTCAAAATCATGGTCAGAGTATTTATTGATGCTAATATGTACATTTATAATGTTTGCCCATTCGACTTCGGGAGAATATATTTGCAGACGACGTGGTAGGTAGGGTTTTGGGAGGGGTAATTACCCCCATTACCCCCCCCCTTATCGACGCCCTCGCACAACGTTTCGGTTAGTGATGTATCTCCAACCGTTTTTAAAAACTATATTTAAAAGCAACGACTTACTAATATACTATCCGTTGTTCACCGAAGCTTGGCCGATTTTTCACGGTTCAGCAACGGATGCCAGATATTCGGAATGTTGACACTAGGTTTGTTAAATACATTTTGGTTGTTTGCAATTATTACAGCTTCTTTAAATTTTCTTTTCTTCCACTGGGTTTCTTTATGAATAATTTTTGCCTCCGACCATAGTAAGCGGTGTTGTTTTGACCATGCGTGTTCGGCAATCCCTGATGTCGACGTTTTACCTCGTTCCCTATGTTTTTCTGTGTTTTTTAACTTTAATTTTAAGTGGTCTCTTTGTTTCTCTAATGTATACCTTACCACAAAATTTGGTAGATACAGTCATTATTTAAAACATTGTTGTCCGGTCTCGTCTTAGTAAGAATACTTTTAAGTGTGGTTTGGGATTTAAGTGCTGTTTTAATATTATACTTACTTGCTATTCTGCTGATCTTTTCTGAAGTTCCTTTAATATAAGGAGTAGTTATAAATATTTGGTCCTGTGGAGTTTTGTTCAATTTTTTTTTTATTTTAATATTTGTCAATTGTTTCTTTAACCAATTTCTCACTGTAGCCGTTCTGCTTAAGATCCCTAGGTATATTATTACTTGTCTTGCAAGGATTCCTTACTGTTACATAAGGTCACTCCATATAACCGCGCAGTGACCTTATGAAACAGTAAGGAATCGCTGCCAGACGAAATAAGTAATATAACTAGGGATCTTAAGCAGAGCGGCTGCAGTGAGAGATTGTTTAAGGAAACAATCGGCAAATATCAAGATAAAACAAAAAACTCTAATGTGAACAAGGCTCCACATTACCAAATATTTATAACTATTCCGTATGTTAAAGAAACTTTGTAATGGGTATAATATTAAAACAACATTTAAATCCCAAACCACTCTAAGAAGCATTCTTACTAAGGCGAGACCGGACAACAATGTTTCAAAAAATGACCGTATCTACCAAATTCCCTGTGAATGTGGTAAGGTATACATTGGGGAAAGAAAAAGACCACTCAAAATTAGAGTTAAAGAACACAAAAAAACATACGGAACGAGGTGAAACGTCTAAATCAGGGTTTAACGAACACGCATGATCAAAATAACTACTCATACAATGGTCGAAAGCAATAATTATTAAAGAAACTCACTGGAAGAAAAGAAAATATATAGAAGCTGTAGTAATAGCAAACAACAAAAATGTATTTAGCAAACTTAGTGTCGACATTCCCAACATCTGGCAGCCGTTGCTGAACCGTGAAAAAGCGGTCAAGCTTCGGTGAACAATGGATAGTATATAAGTCGTAGCTTTTAAGAATAGTTTTTCATTATTACTTAAAAACAGTTGAAGATACATCACTAACCGAAACTTTGTGTATCAGTTAACAAATAAAGACAATGAAAGTCCAAGATTTTAGTGTTATTGCGTCAAACTTTTTACGAATTCGTACTAATTAAAACTGCGAGTCTCTTTGTCATCGTCGCAAAAACAGATAGCAGAGAGCGTGGGACAAACGAGTTGCGAGACGCGCGTGTAACTTTCGCAAAGTCGTACAAATTGCACGAATTTTCTGCGTGACAGGCTTGGCTTGCCCGCGTCTTGTGCTAGTGTCGCCTTATGTATATGCGGCTTTAGAAAACCGTCGCGAAAGTTAGTAAATTAAAATACGAGTTGTTGCAACATCCACTCTTTTCCCCAGGTTTAGCTACCTTTGACTTCTGGCTATTCTTACATCTCAAAAAAGACACGCGTGGGTAATGATTTTCATCGACCGAGGAGGTAATAGCAGCCGTGGAAGCGTATTTTCAGAATTTTCCGACTCTCACTTTAGGAATGAAGTAAAAGTCAGGTAGGGAGATTATACTGAATAATTAAATGTGTTTTAAACCATAAAATCGTTATTTATCGAGACTTACTAAATTACCTAATAAATACCTGCTTGATACATTTATGATCTTTTTGGTGATATCACTTAGTTAAAGAGCTATTTAAAACAACAGGGATTTATGAAGATTTATAAAGCAATTTTATTGAAACGCTTTACATGCCTGTTTTTAAATTCACAGCTGCAAATAAAAAAAAGCTCTATGCTCTAAAAGAGTTACGATTTTGAGACCCGGACGTGTATTTTTAGTAGTAAATAAAAACTTTTCACATGGATTGTAAAAGAGCTGTAAATAATTCGGCAAATGTTCCGGCTGTACGTGTTTGTTTTTTACGTCTTTCTGTGTCCAGAATTGATGTTTGGATGTTGTGAAGCTGGACCGTAATTCACATTAGAATTTCAAACTTTACTTTCAGTCGTTAAAAGCTCTGTGGAGTAAAAGGAACAAGTTTCCGGAATTTAAGGAACGTGTATAGAAAACAAAAGTTGTAGAATGTCGCTGCAGGTGACCAGTGGGTTGATTTTTAATACCTAGTTGTTAAATAAGGATGATCTTAATTAACGGTTCCGATGAGGCAAAAGGTTCCCGTCGCGACTAGAGACTAATTTTTCTCTTGTTTAAACGCTTGAGACGAGACAAGGAAACCCTTTTCTCTCAGCGAAAATCTCTCGTTTTTCTTGTGGTCTCTCGTTCTCTTCACCGGGATTTTGTTATACAATGGCAAAAAATTATGGTATGTGTTTTTAAAATAAGTAGCATCTTTAGTTTAGAGTTAAAAAGTGATAAATTTAAAATACATACAAGAGCTTGTAATTTTGTTTATTTGTGTCAGAAGCATCATCAAGGTACATATTATAGTGTTTACATTACACACAAAATACCTACTTATAAATTAATACAGACATAAATTTGTAGATATAAAAAACTATGTAAAGACTACAGTACAACAAATATAAAAATAGAAAATACATAATATGATTTAAGACTAGAGCTAAACATTTCGTGCCCACAAAACGGGCGACGTCAATTATATTTGGCTTTGCTGCCATGAGGTCCTCTGGAGCGCACTGGGCTGGGCACAGTGGACAGGTGTACATATGTAGCGTGGTTTATAGGACTCCACATTCGCAGAGGTTAGAGTCTACGTAGTCTGTCCAGTGCCTTCCAGGTTTCCCAACTTTTATCGCAGCCTGGTGCCAGTTCTTTTTCCGGCTCCATCCAGTGTTGATTTGTGGTCCACTCGGTCTTAGGTTCTCCATAATATTCTGTCGATCTTAGGAAACTTTGCCTCGATTTTAATCTCTGATGGGCCGGTTCTATGCCGTAGAGGGGGTGGCGTTCCGATTCTGCTGATTTAAGTCGTTCTTTAAATGCTGATGCCTCTCTGCGGACAGCAGGAGGGGCGATGCAAGTTAGATGGTGGATCTTATCTAGAGATGTGGGCTTCACGCATTCGGTGATAATTCTGCTTGTTTTGTTAAGGGAGTGCTTGTAATAAATCTGCGCTATCCAAGTGTAAAAATTATTGTGTGCAATCTTTTCCTTTTTTCACCCATCATATTCGTGAAAATTTAATGTTTTAATTTCAGGATGGCGAATACAAAAAAAAAACCTTAAAACTTGCCATTTTATTAAATTTTTTCCGTTTTATACGTTTTTTGATATTTTATTTAAAAAATCATGATGCGCTCAACGCACCAAAATCAATAAATGCTATTTTATAAACTCATAAAGTGTTATATTAAAGATAAAAAATATGTTAGTGCACAAAGCGATTTATATAATTTTTTAAAATAAAAGATCAAAAAATGTGAAAATGGCAAAAATTCAATAAAAATAGCAAGTTTGAAGGATTTCTTAGGTACTTCCATTCTGATTTTTGTACCAATTTATTGTATATGTAAATAAAGATACTTGGACTAGTCATAAATATAACAAAATTTCTTAAATTGAAACTTTGAATTTTAACGAATATAATGGGCAAAAAAAAGCCGAATTCTGGCTTGTGAATTTTTTCTTGTACCATCTAAAATAATAATAAAGAAAATTATTTGAATGAAAACAAAAGAGATACGATATAGTATTTCTTAATGGGACATCTTACTGATTGGTCCGTTTTAGAAAGCGTTTCAATTTTTTCAATAAACAGGCTTTCGTATTCATTTTTAGTAATACCAAAATTAATTTAATTCATGTAAAAAATTTGCGGTTAAAAAAAATAGAAAAAGGTAACAAAGTAAAATGCCCGAACCCAAAAAATCGATATTATGTCAAAGTCAAGAGTTTTTTGTTTAATATGAGGAAAGCCACAAATAGGGTCCTGTTTACTTCTCATTAGATGAATAAAAATTGATCTCTTGATTTCAATATAACCTTCTTTTAAGTCCAAGTTATATTTTAATTATTCCAATATTAAAATGTAATTATAATTATTTGGCTTAGGCAGATATGCGTATCCCACGAAAAAAAATTGTCGGGATAAAATCGATTATTAGGTTTATAATTTCACAATTACATCAAGTCGAAAAGAAATCTACTTTCACCAAATGTTTGCAAATTCAACAATAATTATATCTCATTAAGTATTGTTGAGATTAAGTGTTGAAATTCTGGTTTTATGCTATAATTTCTGTAATTTACAATGCATTATTTTAAAATACCCGAGAAAAATATCTTATACTTAATTTGAAAATGTTTTGTTTATCTAGTCTAGTTAGTTTATCTAGTCCGCAGGTAGGCTGTTAATCCATAGTACAACAAATAGCATTTTTCATGGGCTTTCCAGATAGGTTCCCCAAGGAAGGTGTTGCCATTTAAGATTTTTAAGTCAGTGGGGGTGGGGCTTAAAGGGTTTATCGAGGTGTTTTAAAAAATACGTCATTTATATTTCCCCCGGGTGGTATAGAAACTGTATTTTTTTTAAATCTCTTTTGCCTTTAAAAATATACGCATTGTAAGTTTTAAAAGACACCGTGTATATAAAAACATTGCTAATTCTTCGATAATACTGTTTTGTAGTATTCTTGCTTAATTTGACCTTTTAAAGAGTTTCAATGATTTAGGTTAAAGCACCGCCCCATGAATCCAATTACATACAAATGATGGACCGCGCCCGCAACGTGCACTTTTCAATAAAATTCTTATGAAGCTGCCGGCAAGTATTTTGTATCTTATTTAAAGTAGCACAATTATCAGTAAAATCCACTTGATGTAATATAATATTTATTATGTATAGACTTCTATAATGTTTTAACAAATACATGTATAGAAATTAGTGACAAGGATTTTTCCTCTTTAAGTCAAACCTCGATAAGTCAAAAACCTACAAAACTCAAAAAAATATTTTGTTCCCATTCCTTTAAGCCTCAAAACCTTCACTACTCGAAATATCAACCCTCTATTTGTCGAAATAATTAGTTAGTCCCTGCAAGCCATTTTGGTACACATTTTCCCTCTAACTCGAAAAACTAAATTGGACCTCTGTATCTCGAACATAATAATCTTTTATTTTACAACCTTTACAACTAGATTATTGAAAAATTATTAGCCCTGAAGTTGAAAGAAAGATAATGTATTTCCTCTCTCAAACTCAAAATTAGTAAGAATGAATCTTAACCTCTACAATCAAAATCCGCCTAAGTCAAAATCCTCCATAAGGGGCCTTCCATAAATTACGTCACACCTTAAGGGGGAAAGGGTGTGGATGATTGTGACATTGTGACAAGGGGTATGGGGGATCATCAGCTTTGTGAGGCCACATGTAAAAATCGAAATTATTAAAATGCAAAACTTAAATGTAGACTCGAATGAAGACGAACACCGTAATAATTGTACTAACTCTTTCTATATGCTTATTATTTATATATGTTTTAATTATTTTTAGATGTAAAATTTCAAAATGTGTGGCGTCACACTAGGGGGGAGGGAGTCTCACAAATGTAACGAGTTGTGACAGGGACAGGGGGGATGAAATTCGTGTGACGTAATTTATGGATGGCCCCTAAGTCGAAAACTATATAACTCGAATTTTTTGGCGTCTCCCTTGATGTTTGACTTATAGAGATTCTACTATATTATGTATTAAAAAATTTTAAAAAAAGTTGTTAAAGTGTTGGCAAATACTAAGAAAATTTTAAGTTGCAGTAAAAACATGCATAACAATGAATTAATCCAATTGGTAAAAGCAATTTTATGATTGATTATGTTTTTTGGTTGCCTAAATATGATAAAAATTACAAAATGTTATATTTATGCATTTTTAGCAAAAATATGTGGACAGCATTTTTATAGAGAAGGAAATTTTCTTTCGCAATGGCATCTTCAAATCAAGAGAATAATTATTTTGAACTAAAATATCCTTTAAAAATTATTTTTCGTTTTCTGTGTGTTGATTAGAACCAATTATTTTAGTTCCATCAAAAAGACTTTTTGCAACTCCTTTTTTTTACCGTTATTGGGTGATTAGAGTTAAAATTTAAGTATCTGTTTGTATGTGTAGGTTTTCTGTAAATTTTAGTTTCAAAATTATTTTCATATTTTTTTATTAGAATATCAAGAAGAGGAAGTTGTGAGTTTTGTTCTTTTTCTAAAGTGAAATGAATAGTGGGTTCTTGTGTATTAATGTATGTTAAAAAATTATTTAGACAATTTTCGTCATGTTAATAAATAGAAATAATGTCATCTATATATCTCCACCAAACTAAAGGTTTATAATGATAATTTTGTACAAAATTGGATTCAAAATTTTCCATAAAAATATTACTTAATAATGGTGATAAAGGTGAACCCATGGCAATGGGTCAATAGGCCTGAACAGGGTCAGCTCGTATACCCCGGGTCCTGGACCGAAGGGGTCCCATTTTCCAAAAAGTAGTAAGGCGAGTATCCCAAATAAAACAAACTATAACGTATTTACAACAATTTACTTTTTACTGTTCCAACTCTCATGTAAATAATTATAAAAATCTTATCATTTTTAGTTATTAAAAAGTAATTGCAGGCACCCGTTTATTTATGCTCAGAGTACTTAACTTTAGTCTTATCAGTGTTAAGGCGATTACCTATGCAGATTTTTTTATCAGTTGTGAATTATTTGTCTATTTATTATTCTATTATCATTGTTATATTAGCCTATAATAATAAAACGTGTGTGCTGTACTAGTTAGGTGTTCCTACACCAGTTCTCCGATGTTACTGCGAAAACATCGACTTTATGAACGTGAAAGATAACGAGGTTAATATGGATATAAATTTCAGTAACAAAACCAATTAAGTGAATACAAGCTCTCTATACCGGGTGGTGCATCGCCAGACTGGCCATAGGAAATCCCATGTAAATTTTGATACATTGAAATATTGGCTCCCCTATTGAATTTACTACAAAATTGTATTAGACTATTTTGAAGACGTTGATAAGATTAGCTCACATTCTAAATTTCTTCTTTTTCTGATAAAGCAATTAAAAGTTATTTAAGAAAAACTATTTGTAAAATCGTTGCATACCTGCTACATACCTTAATGAATCCTCCAGTAATAAATAAAATGTCTTGTCAACTTTTTAATTGATGTTTTACTTTGTATTAGTTATTTCAAAATGTTTTACAGTATTGAAGAGAAAATAACAATGATTAAATGGTATTACATGGAAAACAGTTATCGAAGAGTATCCGACTTGTTCTCTACGTTTTTTACTGACAGACACATTCTAAGTAAGATAACAGTTTAAAATATAGTTTATAAGTTTGAGACAAAAGGTACTGTTATTAATAAATGCAACTGCTTAGAGCGAAATAATAATGTACTCGATGGAAGAGCTCAAGAAAATAATGCCGATTTAGATGTTTTACTTCATGTAGAAGAAAATAAAGGAATTAGCACCAGGCTTCTTGGCAAAGTTGTAGGAAAGGATCACAACACAGTACTACGCAAATTAAAGAAATATAAATATCATCCGTATAATTATCGGTAATTTTTTACTTACCGGGCCCACGGCCGATTTTATTGAAATTTTGTATACCGGGGTTTTTTGGGGCTCTGATCACGAATCTGAAGTCAAATTTTGTCGGACACTTTTAGTTTTTGAGTTATAATGCCCCACTCGGACCTAACCTCAAACTGCACAAACTTTCCTAAAATTCCTCCTTCTTAAAACTGATTACACCCAAAATTGAAGATTTTATGGAAATACACTTATTATTTTATAAGATAAATTTAATTTTACCTTTATTTAACAAATATTTTTAATAAAAAATGCACAACAAAAATATTAATTTCAATTTTATAAATGTCAACAAAATTGTTTAGAGATTTTAGACAGTTTTATGTTGGTACGCCAGAGACCCGCGAAACAATTGAATGGCTTACTTTTTAAATTTAAATTGCCAAAAATAAAAATAATTCAAATTTAAAAAGTAGGCCATTCAATTGTTTCGCGGATCCCTGGTGTACCCAGGGTGTACCAACATAAAACTGTCTAAAATCTCTAGACAATTTTGTTGACATTTATAAAAGTAAAAATAATATATTTGTTTTTCTTTTTATTAAAAATACTTGTTAAATAAAGGTGAAATTAAATTTATCATATATAATAAGTCTATTTTCATAAAATCTTCAATTTTGGGTGTAATCAGTTTCAAAAAGGAGGAATTTTAGAAAAGTATGTGCAGTTTGAGGTTAGGTCCGAGTGGGGCGTAATAACTCAAAAACTAAAAGTGTCCGACAAAATTTGACCTCAGCTTCGTGATCAGCGCCACAAAAAACCCCAGTATACAAAATTTCAATAAAATCGGCCGTGGGCTCGGTAAGTATCAAAATTTACATGGGATTTCCTATGGCCAGTCTGTCGATGCACCACCCGATATTATATTATATGCACTAATATACTTTATAGCTATATAGGTTAAATATTCTGGACTCTTCTTAATTTGCAAAATTAAGTTTTTCCCAACAAAATTGGTTTACAAAATTATTACGTAAAAAATGTCAAACCGAACATAACGAAACATGATGTTTCACCATGTTATGATGTTCTTTTTGGTTAAATATATCTCCTTACATAAACCTGAAGAACCAAAAAAAAGAAAAAAAGACAAAAAACTACCCTTTTTCTGCCTTAACTGTTTGTCTATTGCTTTTTTGCAACAAGCGTAATGCATTTTGCGATTTAAACTAATTATATCTTGTAGGAAATTTAATAAAGAAACTTTCTTTTCTACAATTTTTCTCTCCGACCAAAACTTACAAAGTTATAAGCGCATAAAGTAGAAAAAAAAAATCAATTTTTTTGTCACGTTTTGTATATTTAACAAATGTTCCCCACCTTTCTGAGAGGGAGCATATTTCGATTCCTGTTATATACATCTTTACAAAGGGTTTCCAGCAAAAATATGCCTACACCTCGTACATCCAACCAAAAATAGATAACTTTTGTAGACCTTTGGCTGGACCCCTTTGAGCATGCCACCAGCGGTCCATGGATTTTTGCAACGGTATCCGAATCTTTGGGATCACTAATCACGAAAAAAATGACTTTAAAGGCCATAAGTGGTCTAATTTTTTTTTTCGCAGTTTTTAGTCATTTTTTGTAATTTTCCCTTCCAAATCGTTATTTTATGAAAAAAATGTTTAAACAAAAGTTGTAGAGAATTTAATTACGAACATTTCAAATTTTTTTCTGGGCCTTTTCTATACGTCGAGTAATCGACTGGAAGATGTTCCTACGCGACCATTTCCATCGTCCAGAATCATTTAGCCTGCTTCTTGTTTTTCATTTGAAGTGTAGGGGAGAGGGTAATGAGACGCGTGGGCTAATGCGACGCACGTCGTATTGTATAGTACCAGAATACATTTTATTGTATTTTTTTTGCATATTAATTGTTTTCCCTGACACAAGTTCCTGACACGGCGTCAATGGCGCCAGATAACCCTCCTGAGCCATATTACCCCACTCTCCCCTACAATTTTTCCATAAAATAACGATTCGTAAGGAAAAATTTCAAAAACCACTAAAAATTACCAATAACTGCGAATAAAAAAAAATTGAACCACTTTTGGCCTGTAAAGTCATTTTTTTTATGATCAGCGACCCAAAAGACTTCGGATACCGTTGCAAAAATCCATGGACCTCTGGTGGCATGCTCAATGGGGTCCAGCCAAGGGACTATTGGTCTAATAATGTATTATTAAAAGTGATCATTTAAAGAGGTACAGTTTGGAAGCCTGATCATACCACAACACACTGGGTACACGTTTTAGAACTGACGTCAAGCACAGCCACCCCAAAATCAAAACCAATATATATTTTTAATATTTTACCAACTTTATTATATTTTATTAACAAAAATCTTTAGTCTCTCGCCTAATGAAACCGCTTCGGTTGAGGTCCCAGGAAATAGATTCTGAGCGTAGATAGTATAGATTGACTTTTGCGAACTTGCAGATCGTTTGAAATAAACTAAAAAAAAATCCTATAAAAAATTTTGAGATATCCTAAGAAGTTTTTTAAAAATTTACGACCAAAAGTAATATACAGTGTGTCTACTTAAGTTGGCAACATATGGGAAACTTTTTTATTATTCATTTTACGAAAAAAGTTATTCTTCATAAAAAGTTCTGCATGTGCCGAAATCTAAAATGCAACAGATATGAAATTTTATTAATCTTATACGGGGTATGCCAAAAAATGTGAATTTTGCTCAAGAGTTAAGAACCTTTATATTTCACAATTTCAAAAATTGTTATAACAAAAAATTGTTCGAAATTCAAAACTATGTTTAAATATGCAGTTACATCCTTCTAATTAAGAAAATTATTTTTTCCAAATTGTGCTTTTATTTCTACTGAATTTTATAATACTTTCTACCAAATTTTGCTAAATACAACTGATGTTTTGAATGCCATTGTTCAACGTTTCTTGTCAATCATCATATGTTGAATTTTTTTAATCCTATACGAGGAAAGTAAAAAAATATGAATTTAAGACAAGAGTAAAGTACCTTTATATTTAACAATATCAAAATTGTTATTATGAAAAGTTGGTCGGCATTAAAAATCACGTTTAAATATTCAGTTGCATTAATTAATAAAAAAAATAAAAATATTTCTTGAAACATCTCTCTCGAACTACGAAAATTTAAGTGTTATTATTGTACATATAATCTAGGATGCTCTGACAAAAAATGTTTTACAGTGGCATTTAAAACATCAGTTGTATTTAGCGAAATTTGGTAGAAAGTATTATAAAATTTAGTAGAAATAAAAGCAAAATTTTTAAAAAATATTTTTTTTAATTAAAAGGATGTAATTGCATATTTAAACAAAGTTTTTAATTCCGAAAAACTTTTTATTAACACAATTTTTGAAATTATGAAATATAAAGGTACTTTACTCTTGAGCAAAATTCATATTTTTTGGCATACCTCGTATAAGATTGATTAAATTTCATATCTGTTGATTGCATTTTAGATTTTAGAAAATGCAGACCTTTTTATGAAGAATAACTTTTTTCCGTAAATTTGATAATAAAAAAGTATTTCTGTATACCTCGTTATTTTATAATAATTTAATAATTAAGTTATTTTGTTGCCAACCGGAAATTATTTTATCTCACGCACCATTTAAATATACACCTTGGTGGGTGCTTAGGTACAATGTCCGACCAAAAACCTGTCATTGTTTATTACGCCCGACTCACGCAAACGTCTGATATACCTATATACAGGGTCACCTAACGAGGACTAAACAGAGGCATATTTGTAGCCCAACTTGTATTAAAAAAAAATAACTTGTCATATTGTGTATCTCTGCAAGAATATTTTAGAAAATAATTTAAAATAAAACAAAAGACATATGACGTTAATTTAACTTTTTTTTTAATGAAACGTTTTATTTATTGGCTCAATAAAAAGATGGTGTATTCATCTTGAATATAATAGCAGAATTAATTCAATTAGGTTTCACTTTTACTAATATTTATTAATAGTTCAAGAGCACATAACTCATGTTTTATAAAGTGTTTGATTCAGGTAGATATGTCCCATAGTTGCCTGGATAGGATAGATTAGTAAGTAATCGACTGATAGTCGGACCTACCTGGATACACCAGGTACTGCGCATACAGAAAAGATGTGATATAAATAATTTGCCAAAAAAAGTGTTCGATTCAAAAGCCAACAAAGACTATTAGACAGTTAAGTCCGTTTAAAATAAAAACTAAAAAAGGCAAAACTTTGGAGGGGGTTGATTTTGAACCAAACCACCCCAAACTTGTATTTCTAAAAATAAAAAAGGTGTGATTCACGTTGAAATTTTAAGAAATTTTAATATGATAAAAAATATTTGCAAAAAGCTCCCCTCTCAGGAATTTTTTAAAATATTTTAAGGTCCGCAAATTATTATTTGGAATATGCTATAAAACAAACTGAATATTAAAAGAATAAAAAAAAACCGAAATTAATAATATCCTCTATATTATTCTGTTAAAGTGAAATGTTTATTTCTGTTTATATATATATATATATATATATATATATATATATATATATATATATATATATATATATATATATATATATATATATATATATATATATATATATATATATATATATATATATATATATATATATATATATATATATATATATATATATATATATATATATATATATATATATATACAGTGTGTGGTTTGGGATTTCACGGAAAAATACACAAGATGGCTATTTTACATTACGTACAGTGTGAGTCTTGAACGTTTGCGAGAAATTAAATAATTCCTTAATACATGCTGAAAATTTAAGGTAAGAGCTTCTCGAGCCTCGCAAATCAATCCGGTTTGTCCAAACTTCGGAGTTTCAGAAAAGTATATTTAAAACTTCTTTATGGCATAAAACAGGATTAAAACTGTCAAATTTGGCGGTTAAAATGCCCACAAAAAAACTCCTGGGACCTGTTTTGTTCGCAATTGCATGTTACCTTATCCAGTGAGACTTTTGAATATACAAAGTGGAACATGAAGAAGTTTTTTTTTTGTAATTTTAAAATTTGGATGTGGTATCGATGTCCGAGGGTTGAAACCCTCTTGCCACGAATTTTCAGGATATATTAAAGAAACATTATCAATATAAATAAAATATGGTTTATTTTTTAGGTAAACTTTTGTTATTTAATATTTCGCAAACAACAAAGTAGAAAAATTTGAAATTGAGCAGTTATGTATAACTTGTTATGTGCTTTAAATATATTTTTAAAAAACTTGGGTTCTGATATTAAAAAATCATCGATAAGGTCATAACTCACATTTGGGACACCATATACATAAATATTTTTTTCGTAGGGAAGAGCGCGGCTAAAAATACTAATCGATGTTTCCGAGAATTAAAAAAAAAACTTCTTTATGATTTATTGAGTTTATTCCAAGTTAGATACTCGCACTGTATAAGAAAAGCCACAAATTTTATATAAAGTTAAATATCAACCCCTTTTTAAAATATAGCGGCTTTAAAGGTGACACACCCGAAGATCATCTAGCTATAAATTTAAAACTGCTTGTCCAAAGTAAAATAAATAGGATCGCTTACTCATGTAGAAATAATGTAGTTAAGAAAGGGACAGAGAGTGTATTAATGTTACATTGATAAAAATCCTCCCTTAAATGGGGCGAAAAAATCCGAAAAAAAATGTAGGCCGTATTTTAAGCTGATCGTTTGATATCGCAAAAAAATATTTTTGTTGTACGACCTATTTTAATTTTCTGTCTTGATTTTTTGTCATCTTTGTATTCTCCGATAGTTAATAGTTTGACCCTTAATTTTTATGAGGCGTCCCAGATTTTTAGGTAAAAGGGGGTTCTTTTTAAATACTACTTCGGAATTATTGTTGTAAAATATTTACCGCCCTAAGATTTTAAATATCAATAATATTTCTGCGCGTAGAAAGAATATAAAAAATATTTATCCGCGCTCAAAAAATCCCTACACCAAAAATCAAGTCCTTAAGCTAGGTTTTCACTGCGCGAAAATAACTGATGCAGCCGTTTCGCAAAAATTACTTTCGAAGTCCCTGTTTTGATCATATAAAAAAAGCTAAATGGATTGATGCCTTTTTTTCAATTATAGTGAAATCATCATAATACCTGGACATACCGGCCTAGAGGGTAATGAATCTGCAGGAACCGGTCATAGGTATATCTTATAGAATAGAGAAAATCTTCGGTACTGGCATGGACTTCCGGGTCTCAGACACTCAAAGGCCTCTATAAAGGGCAATAAAGGCCCCCACAGACCTCGTTTTTTTTAGGCAGTTTTAATCGTGGCGCTCAAAAGCGTTGATTAACATTGCCAGTTTGTGGGCGAAAACCGAACAAAACACCGTCGGTTAAAATTTCTGGCCGCGCTTAAAATCTTAATCGTCGATTCGTCCGTGTGGTGCAGAACGTTTTTAATTTTCATTCTTGTAACTAATAAACACGATTCATTTACGTTTTTTCGTTGCAAAACTGCGGCTTTCGGCGATAAGACGGTTTAAAATTAAATTAAGTGCTTTCGGCGATTAAGACGGTTTAAAATTAAATTAGGTGTGGGGAAATAAAAGTTTTAATCGTCCGACTGAGCAGTCTTAATCGGCGATTAAGAAGGTTAAAAAGAACGATAGTCTGTGGGGCCCTTAAGCCCACCGAACCAACAATGTACCGTCAAACTACTGGAGCAATCAAGGGAACACCTTAAAACTCTAGTGGGACTGTACACGGGACACTATAGATTAAAATACCACATGCACAAGATCAGCCTAGCGGAAGACACCGATTGCCGCATTTGCATGGAGGAGGATGAATCGGCAGAACACATACTGTGTTCGTGTGCAGCAGTGGCACGACTCAGCTTCGCAATCCTCGGCAATGACACCTTGTTGCTGGGTAAGGTGAAAGATCTCTCTCCCAACAGGATCATCAGATTTATTTGAACTCTGGACCTAGTGGGAGAAATATAAAAGGGTGTGAGCCACAATAGACTGATCGGTCGCGGTGGAAGGGTTAAACTTTAAACCTAACCTAACCCTGTTTTGAGCAAACTATTTCCACAGGGCGAAACGATTCGCAACATAGAGGTGAAACAAGTTGAGCCATCAGTTTGCGCTAGACAAGGCGAATGCAGTCCTCCTGGTTCGTTTCTAAGCTTTAAATAGGTAGGCGTTTACACGAAGCGAAACAAATAACGCGAGACGCTTGGATACACCTGGAGATGTGAGCCGCGAATATTTCTAAGCGAAGAATGTGAATTTTCGCGAACATTCGCGAAAATTTGCTGCTATGTCCGCCCTAATATTTGCATTTAAATTACTGGCGCTATCTCCATCTTACTGCTGATTTTTTTACTGAGCGCGTATTGTTCTTCTCTTTTAAATTGCGCCTGATGTATGATTGAAGCGCCATCTGCCTTTGACATCTTTTAATTGGGAGTGGGGTGACTGCAACGACTATATACTAAAGGACTGCTCAGTTTGCCGAATTTGTCTGCCAAGGTCAAACTTGCTCTGACGTCACCACCGGTGCCGGCTAGTGCTGGAATATCGATACAATACATCGATGTTGATCTCTCAATCACTCAAAAAATTAATATTTTATGTTTGGAGCTATAAAAATTGGATTAAAAACTTTTTTTAATAATCTTAAACATTGAAGGTAAACATCGATATTAGTGTCATCTAACATCGATGTTAAAAACATCGAACATTATTTAGCACGCGTTGTGACGTCACAGGCGCTGCCCGCTTCTCCTAAATTTTCCAACGTACGTTAAATGGAACTGAGCAGTCCTTTACTATATAGTCGTTGGGGTGACTGGGCTGTGGGAGAATCCCATAATTGTTTTCTTTTGGTTTTAAACAAATTTTTGCAAGGTAACCATGTAACATATTTACTTGTGGGACAGCATAACTAACAGGCAGCACGATTTACCCCTGACGGCGCCTTTGATATTTTCAAGCACAAAACTCGAAAGAAACGTACACGAAATGATTACAATTCAAATAAAGGAGACAGATCATATCCCAGCAAAATGGGGGCCGAACCTGCGCGAGGAAAATGACCGTATTTTCCCGCCAATTCATGAAATCTTGCTGCTCTTAGTTAGTTATGCTGTGATAGCACTGTGTTGTGGTTACCTAGCAAAAATTTGTTATCTGTTATCGAGCATGGAGCCTAAAACTAAGGAGCCTCATCTCTGGGTTACAAAAATGGCTCACCGTTTTTAAACTTCACTTTATTAAATGTTTATTTAAATGTTGATGAGCATAGTAGTAAGGTGTTTATTTTTACTTGTACACAAAACTAGTTTTGTTTTGTCTGCTTTTAAGTACATATTTTTACGTTGTCTTGTCTGTAGAATATGTTGGTATGTTAGCAAAAATTAAAACAAAAAATGCATGAATTACTTTTTGTTTCTTGTTGGTTATTTCTCAAAAATAAGTAGCCTTATTGCAAAGCTTTTTTTAAAAAAGCTTTGCAATAAAGATACAATTCATAAGTATTTGTTCTTGAATTATAAATTTTTTCGGTCTTTACGAATAGTAGAGTTCAAATCAAATATACCTACTTAAAATCCTACGGCTATAGAGAATACTAAAAATGATGAGTGATGAAAAAATAAATGCAGGCGTTTTTGATGGCCCACAAATTCGCAAAATGACTCGAGATAATAACTTTACATCTACATTGACGAGTAACGACAAAGCAGTTTGGGTTAGTTTTAAAAAAGTGGATCAAAATTTTCTTGGTAATCAAACTTGCTCTTCTGATTTCCAAGGAAAATGACAAACAAATAGTTGCTCAAACGATTAAGGCCTTTCATAAAGTAGGATGCTTGATGAGTATAAAGTAACCCTTTTTAAATTCACATATAAATTACTTTCCAATTAATCTGGGAGATTATAGTGATGAGTAGGGAGAAAGGTTCCACTAAGATATAAAATAAATGGAAAAAAGATACCAGGGACGGTGGGATACAAATATGATAGCAGATTACTGCTGGTCATTAAAGAGAGAAATTAATAAAACAGGAACCAAACGTAAAAAAAAACAATTTTGAGATCGTTCCAAAATAAAAAAGTCAGATACCATGAAAAACGGTTACGCGACCAAGCTTAAGCATCACTTAAGGCTTAATTCATACTTGGTAGGATAAAACAAACCTTGGATTTAAATTCAGCGACTTTAATAACATACAGATGTATCATTTGATTTTACTTTGAATTATTTTAAAAATTTAACCTTGAAATGACCTTCATCTTGACCCTGTATGGTCGAACAGACCTCAGATTTGAATTCAGCAACCTCAAAAACATACAGATATATCATTTGTTCCTAAGTATTTTTGAAAAATTTGACCTTGAAACGACCTTGACCTTGACCCTGTAGAGATAAACAGACCTCAAAAACATAAAGGTATATAATTTATTTTCACTCAAGGTATTTCTGTAAGTTTGACCTTAAAATGACCTTAACGACGATCTGATGGGGTCAAACTGACCCCGGATTCGGATTCAGCGACCTCAAAAACATAAGAATATAGTGGTCTTGTCCAATGTACAGAACTTAATTTTTTTTGGGGGCTGTGTAATCGTAAGTCGTAAAGTGACTAAAATGTAGTTTTTAAAAATTTCACTAATGCAGTAGTACGTCGGCATATAAAATCCAGGGGGACAACTGCCCTCCCCTGCTCCCCCTTAAATGCGCCAATGCATTTACCTAAAATAAAAATATATTTTAGCAGTCCAAATACCTGCCTACAAACGTAAACATAGAAATGGTTTGCAGAAACTAGTTTTCTAACCGAATCTGGCTGCTTCCTGTTTCAGATAAGCGACGCGCTCCAACACCGTGCAACTCGGGGTAATTTAATTGAATTTGCATTTGTACTAGATAACACTCTGAGGCAACTTATAAGGTTGTACAAAGTTTTGCGTTGTTTACTGTCACGTGTCAGTGGCGTCCGGACATGTAACCGGTGTAAGCCCAAGCGATCTATACTCCAGTCTTGAATGCACAATGTCTCATACGACATCAGTATAATGTCGCTTAAAAATCAGGCTCATCGAAAATTTGGATTCTCGAATGTCATCTATGACATTTTTTTCTATTCGACATTTTTGCGACTGGGTAGGACTCAGGAGAATTTTCGATCGCAATTGTTGTAACTAACCTACGTTTTTTAAAGATTGTTTTGTTTGAATTGTAAAAAAGTATTGATAATTATTGATATAAGGTTTATTATAATAATTTAGTTTTATATGTTATAGTTAAATATGGAGCAATATATATCAGAAATGATAAAAGTACAAATGTGTGTATGCTACGTATATTATACTAAGTGACATAGAAACCCGAACACCCAGTAAAAATGATTTTATTTCAGTAACATCTTACACAAATATCAGAATGGTCGTAGTAAGCAAATGATTAAAATTTCAATCCAATTTCTTAAAGATAAACTAAGTTTATTATTCGATTTGTTTAAGAATGTGTTGATGCGCCATGGTGTCTAACACATTCATTAATGCGCTTAGGCATACTTCTAATTAGGTGATCAATATCCTCCAGGGGTATCTCATTCCAGGCCACCTCAACCTCGTGTCGAAGCGCCAGCAGAGTTTGAGGTGGCTGTTGTAAATTGTTTAGTCTTCTACCGATCATGTCCCACACGTGTTAAATGGGGGACAAATCGGGAGACCGTGGTGGCCATGGCAGCAAAGTGGTTTCGGCATGTTGAAAGTAGTTCAACGTTACTCTTGTCACATGTGGTCGGGCATTATCCTGTTGGAAAGTTGGGTTTTGGAGAG
Organism: Listronotus oregonensis; assembly: GCA_019359885.1. Lineage (NCBI taxonomy): Eukaryota > Metazoa > Arthropoda > Insecta > Coleoptera > Curculionidae > Listronotus > Listronotus oregonensis. Next base: position 38,800 of record JAHBCN010002814.1, on the reverse strand, counting down.
TCCTTAAATATGAAATTAAATATGGGTCCACTATTTCTTCAATGTAACGATGAGCGGCCATGCTGACTCTAATGGACACTGAAGGAGACCTAGAACCGTATGCAATAACATTCCACACCATAATCCCAACACTACGATGAACATGCCTCTTAACAAAAAATTGGGAATCTCGGCGATCTCCACGTCGCCTTCTTACTTGTGCTTGACCATCGTGCATGGCTAAACAAAATCGGGATTCGTCGCTAAAGACCACTGTGTTCCATTCCTGGTCCCACGTTAGTCGTTCTCTAATCTACTGAAGTCGAGTATGTCGAGTGCTGTATTGTAAAGAAACGATCTCGTAAAGCTAGCAATCTTAGGCGGCGCTCTTGAAGGGGTGTTGTTCTGCGTACTCGTCCTGTGCCCCTGGCTCTTTGTGTTCGGCCTTCTTAAAGCCTCGCCTGACAACATCTCACCACCAGTATCTAAAGTTCTTTGCAGTCTAGCACCAATATCCCTGTATGAAAGTCCAGCTTCCCTTAATCCAACTATTCGTCCCCGTTCAAACTCGCATAATTGGCGATTTGCATTTCTTCTCACTCTGGGCAATATTAACACCTGCGAACAACGTTTACTAACACGATCTTTGACAATCCTGATCATAGTGATCAGACTAATCTTTAATATTTCATTTATCAGCTATCTATCACAAATTGGAAAAAAAATCCGAATAAAAAAAGAAATGCGAAAGTGATAAGGTTAGAAAGTTTATCGTGTGTTGTGATAAACTTGTAAACAAAAAGTTGTTTAAAACACATAATGTTTACTGGGTGTTCGACTTTCTATGTCACTTAGTATATTTAATTTTTTGTACTTCGAGCAATACCTATTAGAAATAATAAAGGATCAAAAAATGTTTGTATGCCAATAAATTTATTTTTTATGAAGTTAGACATTAACATTGCGATTGTACATAAAAAGGTCTTCTTTATTTAGTAATACCGTTGTGTATAAAATATTATAGGTATTATATTTTATTATTTTGCCATAGCTTTCAGGTTTTTTATTTCGGCATCTTTGAAGGTCAAGGATGAAAAAAGGTTTCCCTTTAGGAGATTTTTATTGACTTTGATCAACCCTACTAATTCATCTTTCTGAGCTCTACTACAATACTGTAGTTTTTCTTTAATAACAGTTTGTTCAATCCTCTTTTTATAAATAACACTCGAGTTTTGCTTTTTTAAGAGCTTTTTACCGTTCAGGTATTCACATTTACACTGTTGTCAAGTTTTGTCATTGGAAAAAATTTCAAATTAATGATTAGGACTCGCCTAACACTCAAGAATATAAATAAATTCAAATGGGTAATCAAGACAAATTTGCGACATTTGTTGAGTGCGACTTTTTTCAGTTGAGACTGGAGAATTGACTTTCTGGTTTAAATAATATTTTTACTTGAGGACGGAACTTGGATGATAACCACAGATGTCAAAAAAGAACTAGAATACTTTCAAGGAATTAAAATGATGCACTGATGCGATGCCAGCCAAAAAGGGATTTTGTCTTTACGATTTTGGCAAACCTGAATCTAGGTTAGCAAGACTGCACTGGACTGCACAAATACACAAAATATCACGCAAGATAGTCATAAACTATTAATTTTTGCGAAAATATAATCCGGCAACAAGATAAAAACACATTACATCGCTATTTACAAAACTAAATCGACTAAATAAACTAAATTATAGTTGACAAATGGAATGAAGTTTATATAGTGTTGCCACTACAATCCGAGTCATTGCCAATTATTTTCAAAAATACCTATGCGACTGGCTCGCATGTGTCTACCACTTTTATTTTACTAGCGCTTATGGGAGTCAGCAGAGCTGGGTAGAACCTGAGTCCTTTTGGATTCGAATCCAGGAATCGATTCCTTTTTAAGGAAGGATCTGATTGCTGGAATCGATTACCTTTTAAAAATAGGATCCGTGATCCGAATTCGTTATATAATTTTGAAATAATCCGGAATTGATTCCTTCTTAAAATAATCCGATTCCAAAAGGACTCGATTCCTTATATTTCAAGTTTAAGACAAATCGGTTAATAAATGCCAAAATACGCCATTTTAAATTTCCAAATTTTGGCTTAAGATTTTTAATTTTGAAATTTTGATCTTGCACCCTTAAAAACCCCTATATCCCGAATCTGAGGCAAATTGGTTTATAAATGCTAAAATCCACTATTTTGAATTTTTCATTTTAATTTTCCAAAATTTTACCTAAGAGTCTTACTCAGGTTCCCATTGATTTTCGGAAATAAAGATAAATTTTTTCAAACATTTGCATATTAAAATATTTAAATAAGAAAACAAAATATGTTGTTTTTCAGGCTCGCGAAATAACAAACAATTTTTCCTAACTATAGAGTGTGTGCATAAATTTTACTTGCATTTGACCTTAAAAGTTTTGATTGCTCGACCTTCATAATTTTTTTATGTGTTATCCTTGGGATAACCCTAAGGGACTTTTAAATGGAACATTTTATTATAACTTCAGGGAGTCTGCAAAATAAATTAAAAATGTTAATACATTTTTATATTCCGCAAGCAGAGGAATTATTAAACGGTACTTGTGAAACTTTCTGTAAAATTACAATATGATGTCTCATTTATAAGTTGCTTAAGGTTATTTCAAGAATCACATTTAAAAAACTCACCAAGATCTAGCCTTGCAAGTTTTGGAATACAGTTCGAAAAAATGTTCCTTTTAAGTGTGGTTTTATGTTGATCTCAGAAATAACATTGCTTCCTGCTAAAATCTTTTACGCTTGATTTATCATCTGGATTATGTAGTATCATTCGTATAGTAGTTACCATTTGTAAGTATAAAAACTAATGATGATTCGGATTCGTGATCCAATAAATAGGATTCAATTTCCTGGATTCGATTCCTTTTTTCCTGAAAAAGGAATGGTGATTTGTATTGGTGATTCGATTTCTTTAGGAGGATCCGAATCCGTACATCGATTCCTTTTTTGATCCTTATTCTTTTAAAGGCATTTGATTATAACCGAACATTTTTGCGAGAACACGATTTTTTTGAAAATTATTCCGAGTCGCTAATATTTTCTGTATTATAGTATAGAAAGTATCAAAATGTAGAGGATATTTATTTTGATGCCCGAGCCACATACAATCTATGTGACGAATGTTGCCAAACGTTTTCCATGATCCTGTGTCACGTAGCGGCAATAGCGCGATATCTGCATGTTTTGGTACTTGGACATTGTTGACAAATTCAGGAAATAAAGGAGTTTACCATTGAAAAACCCGGCTCCCACGGTACCTAGTACTTCAACAAGCCTTCACAAAAGGCAATGGCAAACCACTGTGTAGGATTTATACCTAGTAAACCCTCTCACATGTGCTTCGGAAGCTACACAGCAAGAAGAAAAGAATAAAAAATGGTTTAAAGTGTTTTAAAAATATTATATTTATATATAAGAGGTTTCGAATGTTGGTAACAAATAAAATACATTTTTTATAACTTACTTGAAATTTGTTTTTGGCAGTGCGTAGCTGGACAGTGTACAATTATACGTGGAAAACAATATCTGCCAAATGACCACCACGACTTCTTTTGTTGAAATTTTTCATTACTTCTAAACACATTTCTGAAGGTATTTCACGAATTATTCGTGTTATTTCTTGTTTCAGTGTGAATGGTTAGGGGATTGTTTTCGTAAGCTTTGCTCTTTACATAGCCCCACAAAAAATAATCCAGCGGAATCAAGTCGCATGATCTTGGTGGAGAATTTACGTCCCCATTTCTTGAGATAATCCTTTTGCCAAACCGTGTACTTTTTAACTAATTAGACTGGCAATGATTTTCTTTGCGTTGATGATCCAAAATTTTTGTCTAATGTAGGCTAGCGTTAGTTGGGTTTCCTCCATGAAGTGTTTTAAAAATATGCATCTCTCTCAGGATGAGTGTGTTATAAGTGACAGTCTCTGGGCAAGATGTTCATGGATAATATTTCTGGTCGTGATGATGCATGCTCGCGTTGTCAAGCCTTCCACCTACTCGTATTACTCCTTCTTTGTCCAAGAAGGGGTTCAGATTCTGAAGCTTGCTTTGGTTGGCCACACCTTTCTGTTTCACTAATTGTCCTTTTTCTTCTTTAAAGTGTGCGCTTTGGACGGATCTGATGACAGCTTGTAATGTTTTCCTAATTTCTTCTTGAGTGAGACAGCCTTTTAGTGGTCCTTTTCTCATTTTTCGGCAGTAAGACAGAACTCGAAGCATCTTCGTGAGCGAGGAAAGCGACTAGATTCTTCCCTTTTTCAATGACGCAGGTTTGATGATATGTGGGTTGTCTGGTTTCTCTTCACTCTCTTCGCTTTTCGACATTCCGTTTTCCCAGGCCACTCTTTTCGTCTAACAGCCAGGTAGATCAAGCCCCCCACCTATAAAGTTGATTCTTTCAAGACTCTAATCCCTAAGCCCCGTGAGATTGCATAGCTGGATTTTCGCTGGATTTCACATGGTTCCACTTTCTGCTGGGATTTGCTTCACAATTTCTAGACTCACCTGCAACGAGGCGGTTTTCCATCGTGTTGTATCTCCTTTGATCCATCCCAACGTGATCATTGAATCGGTCCAGACGTGCATGATATGTTTCTTAACCTGTAGCGCTCTTACTGTTTTTGTCATTAGTTTCGCTGATAATACGGCGGCACATAGTTTCAACTTTGGTAGAGTTGTCCTGTTCCCGGCTGGCGCTACCTTGACCCCCGCTTGTAGTAGTGGATGCAGCTTTACTCTTTTGTTTTTATCCTACTATATATCACTGCTCCATAAGCTTTCTCCCTGAAGAATCGCAAAATCCTAGCAGCTCTAGTCGATTACTGCCTTGCTGTATCCATCGTGGAATTCCGATTTCTGAGATGATCTACTTTCTTCTGGAAGTTTTTCCACTTCTTGACATTTCGTAGTTGACGATTTCATCCCATGTGCTAAGTCTGTAGCCACCCTTGAATTATTAGTTTTGCTCTGATAGTAAAGGGTGCTAACCATCCAAGTGGATCAAAGATTTTCGCAATTTCTGACAGCATCTGTCTTTTAGTGTGGGTAATTCTTGAAGCTGTGGAGACTTTAAAATGAAAACTGTCATTCCATGGTGTCCATAGAATGACTTCTTTACTTCTCTCCAATTTCTATAGTGGCTTTTTCTTTCACTTCTTCTGGGAGTGTGCCTAGAAATTATTTACTTGTTACTTGACCACTTCCTGAGTGTGAATTCTCCTGATTTGAGCAGTTTCACTAGATCTTTTTGGATTTTGATTGCTTTTGTTTTGCTTGTCTTCAACAGGATTTTGAAGCTTCCTTATAATTTTCTTCTCATCCTGTGCTAGTTTATGTGGGTTCTTGGCTTAAAATGGTGCTGCCGCGCCATATGTCACCGTGGTTAACTGGTATTCTTGATATGGTTGGTTGATATCAAATTCAGATGATTCTCTGGTATTTCTGATCTTCGTTGTCCATTCGAATCGCCGGTGCATTTTTGATATCTGCAAATGCTATTCTGTGCCTCCAGCGTAAGATGATATCTCCCTAAATCAATCTGTAATCTTGGCCCGATACATCATTCCATTCAGGCTTTGGTCGGTGTTCGTTCTACATGAAGCGTCAAAAACTACTCTCAGTTTCCCTTAGTGGTGCTCTCCGTGCGTATCACTGCTTGATGAGGAATGTAGTATTTTCCTTGTTTGTATGCGAAGTTTGGGAATTCTTTTCATATGTCCCAATTCTAGGTATTCTTCCATAAACTGCTTATATTGGCTATATAGGCTCGGGTCTTTCTGGAATTTCTTCTCCAACTGCTGGAATCTGGCGATTGCTCGAGATTTTAACTCTCCTATTTTTGAATATTCTTCCTTGACTGGTAGTCTCACTGCATATCTTCCATCCCTGTTCCTTGTTACCGTTTTTTTTTAATATTCTTCACATATTTGATCTGCTGGTCGCCTGTGCTGTTGGCTTTCTACCTCTTCTTTTTCCCCAAAAATTTTTTGTTAGTTGTTTATCTTCCTCCACTCTTTACACCAGGCTTCGCACTTGAAGTTTTTCACTGCCCTTGATAGCCATTTGCCCTGACAGGACCAACGAATTCGGTGTTTTGTCTTATGAATCCGTAGTTCTTTTTAAGTCCCCCCAAGATAATTTTTCCTGATCTCCTGCACCCAACAGTATGTCGATGGGTCCTGTTTTTTTTTGAATGTCGATTTGCCAACATCTCATTTTCCAGATGAAGTCCACGTTCTTCAGTGGTTGGCTTGGAAGAGCTTTGGTAATTTTTGGCATCACCACTTTGCTCTGATGTTAACGTATTCGTGGGCTTTGGGTTTTAATTGGGCTCCTTCCTATCTTCCATTTGGATATTCTGGCTTCACTCTCTCCCACTCCCGATATCTCTGCCTTTCTTGTCTTGGCAGTGCCAATATCTGGCACTTCTTCCGTAATGACGATTGTGAACCATGGTCGACCACTTTAGATGCGATGATCCATTTTGACCTTGCCCTTGAACTAATGCAGTAGCTAAAAAAACTTCTTTTGTTTCACTGTTTTTCACTTCGGCTGCGTGATGTGCTCCTTGATGATAATTTCTTGAACTGCTGTTTCTCTGATAGTTGTTTCTGGAGTTGGAATTCTGGAAGTTGTTCTGTCTTGTACCTGGTCGACCGTCTTGATGTAGCAATGTATGATGGTTTTGCTGGCAAACTCTACAGCGGATTGCTGTGTTGCAGTTATCTCAATGATGATGAGTCAAACATTTGATGCACAACTGATTATTTCGGGCCCCAAATATTTTGTCCACTAATTTCGACAAAATTAATCGATTGTTTTGATAGCGGTGTTTCAAAATTTCCCAGGCTGCCAGATAATTCCCATCTGTAGTCGTGAGGTGTCTAATAATGTTTTGAGCGTCTCCTCGGAGATGTGTCTTCAAGTGCTGCAACTTTTGAGCGTTTGATAGGCTGTGATTTTTATGAAAGATTCTGGTGAACAAATCATTGAATGTAGGCCATTCTTTATAGTTTCCGCTAAATATTGGGATCTTGATGGTGGGAAGAGGGGCTTCGAAATACTTCACAGTGAAATAGTTATGCCCTGTCTCTCCTAAGTCTAGGGTTATTTCATTGTTTTTCTTTTTTTTGTCCCATATTTGGTCTGCTTGTTGAAGTCGTTAAAGTATATAGGCTGGAGTTTTCCTCGTCGATAAATCTTTTTTGGCGTTTGTCAAAAGTTGTTAATTCTTCTGCAAACTTGTTGTTGGTTGGCTAAGGTATTTTTTCCTGCAATCTAATTACTGTAATTACTGCACTTTCATACTTTAACGATCCCTTTAAGTTACGGATTTTAATTCTTAGATCAGAATTTTGATTTCACGCATTCTGGCTATTAAAGGGTTTGAAGGACCGTGAAAGGGAAATTAAGGGGGTTTTTCCCAAACCTTTTATTCCCCAGTTTCCCAGATTGAGAAAAAAACGTTTTTAAAAACTGTACAATATGGTTTTTTTAATTTCAGAATGCCAAAATTTTACAATTATGTAGCTCATTTCGTGATGTTGTACCAAAATCCTACGGTCTATCCTTGCTGGTGACATTGCCGTGGCATGCTTTATTTACATGAGTAATATTTATGTTATTATACTACTAATAGAATAAGGTCCTTGCTACTATCATAATCATACGGTTGTCGCATATAGATTAATATCAATATGCTAATATATGTAAAAATGCAATTTTTTAGAAAAAATGTCGTTTAAACATGTGGATTTTCAGCCACTTTCTCGAGCTGCTTGAATATTCTCAACGAAACGAGCTGGACGTTCCCGTATTTTTGTTTTAATATCTTTTACATATTCAGTTGTTTCAAATTTATGCACTATTTTGCGAATGATTACTTCTGAGGGACAACTGCGTACACCAAAGTAATTACGAATTCGCCAATATGTGGCTCTCACAGAAGACCCATTCTGCAAATACGTTTTAATAATGTAAACACGTTGTTCGACTGTATAGCTCGAATAACAAAAAAAAACTTATGATAAGAAGAGTGGCAAATAAAAACATTCGAAACCTCTTATTGGAATACCCTATATTACCCAACATCATTTTTTTTTTACACAAAATATTTTATGCAACAAATACTCAGTTACTTGTGAAAAGGGACTAATTTAATTATACAATGCTTTGTCAACCCTGCTCAGTTCAATTCCCCAAGCCTCTTTCGGAAATGCGCAAACAACTGCTTTAACGATCAATATATTTTTATTTTTATATTCGTGGTAATTGTAAGGTAAACATTTGTTTATAAGTTTAAAACGCCGTTACCGATACAGACCTTACAACAAGCAAACAACTTTGGTCAAAAAGTTAACTTAAGAAGAAAGTAAGCTTACTAAATTTAAGATAAAATTAGGTATACTAAAAAACATGTTTAATGTCTTTAAGAACCTCATTATTTACAAATTATTATAATATTGGATAATGGAATATGACATAACAGACTAATTAGTTTGTTATAAAAACACACTTTATTTAAAATTTAAAAAAAAACAAAATTTTTCAAGTTATATTAGTTTGCAAGTAACTTACAACCTAAAACCCTTAGTCCGGGAGGCCACCGCTAAAAACCAAGCCTATAAGAGAACCGCATGAAACATTTTTTTGTATTACTATGAACTATGTCAGTTCAAAAACGCACTGCTGCATTTTTTACCTTAAAAAATTTGTGAAAAATAGGTTTTTTAAATTAATTTACCCTGTCAAAATAAGCAGGTCAAATTCTGTACAAACGCCACTGGTGGAAATAAAAAAATATGTTTTACACTAAATTATGCTTCTTGACACATAGTATATTCATGTCAAATTTTATTAAAATATCTAAATTAGTATTACAGATATTAATAATAAATGATTTATTTTGGAAAATTTTACCTACCTGTATCTCAAAAGTTAAGACGTTTAGGACGTACTTTCATATACAGTTTTTTTCTTAAAATGGACCCAAAAATTACTTCCTTAAATATTGACGTACAATTAGAAAACACCCTGTATAATGTAAAAAAAATTACCAAACATGATATTTTATTTCTCGTAAGCAGTTAATTTTATCGATTTCAATCAAGAATACCTTTTTTTAGTTTAAGGTTAAAGCTATTCAAAAATAATATTGTTGAGCCTTTATCATACAGGCTGTTAAAAAACTGCTATTATTTTTGTCAGAGCAGTCCGTCCCTGGCAAACTAAATAAGCCATAAGATTTAATTTTTTTTATGAAGACTTATCTAGTAACCATCATATTAAAAAAAAATTAAAAGATTAGTATTTTAAAATTTATTTAAACAAAAAAGATTTCCCCGGAGCGTCGTGTACCTGTATCTCCGTAGGGGAGGGTCATAGGAAAAAAGTTTATGGAAACTTGTCATAATATTTTTGGGTTTTCTATTAGATTCCGAGAGATTGCCCACATATTCTGGGACACCCTGTATAACAACCAGATAAAGAAAGCATTTTTTTCAATTAAATAAAGATTACATTTTATTTTAGTTAAAGGTTTAAGTAGATCGGAAAGGGTACAGTTATTGGACCAAAAAAATATTCGTGCCAGTTATATTAAAAAAAATAATTTTTTTACCACTTTTTTAAGGTAAAAAAATGCAATTTGAACCCTCTGAGTTGAGGCAGCAGTGCGGCTTTGAGTTGACTATTGTTTATTGTAATATAAAAAAAAATGTTTCATGCGGTTCTCTTGGATTTTTGGGGTGGCCTCCCGGACTACCTAGCGAGAAGTCTTTTATTCTAGGCCAACGGCCTTCCACGATATTTTTGATTTTCAGCTTGCTTTCTGTATCTGGCATGGTATGTATCGTAGATATGACCTATAATGAGGTGGATTATAAAAAATCTTTGTTGGGTTCACGCCAAATCGGTCCTGTTTTCAGGGTGTAGATCTTTTGCGTACACACAATCTATTGTCCCTTACTTACTAGCAGATCGCCTCAAACAATATAAGGAAACATCCAACAAAGAAACTCTAAACAATCCGAATTGCCATCGAAATTAATGGATATATATATATATAATATATATATATATATATATATATATATATATATATATATATATATATATATATATAATATATATATATATATATATATATATATATATATATATATATATATATATATATATATATATATATATATATATATATATATATATATTATATATTATATATTATTTATAATAAGTTTCTTGTTTCTTGGGTATAGGTTTTTTGTTATTTGTTATTTAAGGAAACACATTACTTTGACGTTTCGCCCATTATATTGGGCTTTTTCAAAAAAACATTTATTTTTGGTTATCAACCTAAAAACGGAACAAAATTAACTATAGATTTACTTACATAAAAGAAAAACAAACAACAAAAACATACAGACTTACAATGGCACTAGATGATTTAATATACATTTAAAAACATTGTTTTAATAATTTTTAATTTTAAAATACGCACCTCGAAGAAACATCTTGGTAATCGGACTATTTAAATGTATTGGTAAAATAACTTAGAATATGTTAAAAAATGCTTATATTTTATTTTTTGTTATTGGAATTTTAGATTTATAAGAAAAGTAATGTTGATTTTATTTGTTCTTTTTTTTATAAAAGTAATTTACAAAATGTATATACAGGTTGGTTTAAAAATTAGGGATTAGGATGGTTAACATATTAGATTATGATATATGTGGCTGAGGTTGCTGATATCTTGTTTGTCATTGAGAGCTTGTGGTTCTTTTTTTATATGAATCATTTCCTTAATTAAAAGTTTCTGGTGATGATTTTCTTGGGTAAGAATTGCAGTGTTTTTAAAATCGAATTCATGTTTCAAATTTGCTTCATGTTTGTGTAGAGCTGTAGAAGTGTTTTCGTATATTTGTGCCCCCTAAATCTGCTATCAAGATATTGTGTTGTTTTACCAATATATTTTTTGGGCATTTAAACATGGAATTGAGTAAACCAGGTTTGACTTTTTTCTTAGGGACTTGGTCTTTAAGGGTGTAAATAGTGATGATAAAGGTTTGGGCCTTTGGCATACAACTATGTCATGTTTTGCCAGAATATATTTTATTTTTTCGGACAATTCTGGGAGTATGGCATGGCAACATTTTTTTACCCTGTCAGTAACTGTGATATTTTTAGTATTATTTTTATTGTTGTAAAATTTAAAAGTGGTTGTTTGATAATTTTGTTTATTTGTTTAATGGGAAAATTATTTTCTTTCAAAGTGTTTCTAACTTTTTTAAAATTTGTGGACGTAGTTCTGGTGAAGTTAATTTTAATGCCCTATCAGTTAAACCAATTATTACACTATTTTTTGTGAAATTGGGTGATTTGAGTTATAATTTAAATAACGTCCTGACCAAGTATTTTTTGTGTACCATTTAGTTTTAAGGATTCGCTATTTTCACTTCTTATTAAGGTTAAGTCAGAAAAATTTAAATTTATTATTAATTTCGATTTCAGACCTAAATTGTATTTTAGTAAACGAAAACCTGCTTTCGAATACACAAACCTATAAAAAACTACGAAGTGATCCAACTAACTCTTATCAAATTAAAAATAACAGTCTTGTAAAGAAAATCTTGTCCAAAAATCTTATTTTCGGAATCCGAGGCAAAAAAACTCATGATACACAATTCAGTCGCACCCAAAATATACGGGCTTGCCTAAACTACATAAGAACGGTGTTCCGTTGAGACCGATTGTATCATGTATTCAATCTCCATTTTACAATTTATCCAAGTATTTAAGCGATTGCCTCTCAAAAATTACGTGTAAAAACGATTATTATATTAAAGATTCATTTAGTTTTAAGGAATTCATTGATTCTGTTAAAATTCCTACAGACCATAAACTAGTGTCACTTGATGTCGTTTCTCTTTATACCAATATACCTAATGATCTTTTATATCAAATAATTAGGGAAAAATGGAACTTGCTTAAAGAACATACTTCACTTAATGAAAATACCTTCATCGAAGCAATAAATTTAACACTTACTAACAATTATTTCCAACATGAAGACAAATTTTATCAACAATTAGACGGTTGCGCGATGGGTTCACCGATATCTTCAACTGTTGCCCAACTTGTTATGGAATACTTAGAAGAAAAAAAACTAAATAATATCAGCATTCCAATAATCTTCTTTAAAAGATATGTTGACGACTGCTTAACAGCATTACCATCAAGTCAAGTAGATGAGCTAGTGAATTTATTCAATAATTTTCACCCTAAAATACAATTTACGTCTGAAATCGAAATTAATAATGAAATTAATTTTCTCGACTTAACCTTAATAAGAAGTGAAAATAGCGAATACCTTAAAACTAAATGGTACACAAAAAATACTTGGTCAGGACGTTATTTAAATTATAACTCAAATCACCCAATTTCACAAAAAAATAGTGTAATAATTGGTTTAACTGATAGGGCATTAAAATTAACTTCACCAGAACTACGTCCACAAATTTTAAAAAAGTTAGAAACACTTTGAAAGAAAATAATTTTCCCATTAAACAAATAAACAAAATTATCAAACAACACACTTTTAAATTTTACAACAATAAAAATAATACTAAAAATATCACAGTTACTGACAGGGTAAAAAAATATGTTGCCATGCCATACTCCCAGGAATTGTCCGAAAAAATAAAATATATTCTGGCAAAACATGACATAGTTGTATGCCACAAGGCCCAAACCTTTTATCATCACTTTTTACCCCCTTTAAAAGAGCCAAGCCCCCTAAGAAAAAAAAGTCAAACCTGGTTTACTCAATTCCATGTTTAAATTGCCCAAAAAAATATATTGGTAAAACAACCAATATCTTGATAGCAGACTTAATGGGCACAAATATACAAAAAAGCCTACAGCTCTACACAAACATGAAGCAAATTTGAAACATGAATTCGATTTGAAAAAAACGCAATTCTTACCCAAGAAAATCATCCAGAAACTTTTAATTGGAAATGATTCATATAAAAAAAGAACCACAAGCTCTCAATGACAAACAAGATATCAGCAACCTCAGCCACATATATCCTAATCTAATATGTTAACCATCCTAACCCCAAATTTTTTAAACCAACCTGTATATACATTTTGTAAATTACTTTTATAAATTAAATCTAAATAAAAAAAATAACAAATAAAATCAACATTACTTTTCTTATAAATCTAAAATTCTAATAACAAAAAATAAAATATAAGCATTTTTAACACATTCTAAGTTATTTGTACCAATACAATTTAAATAGTCCGATTACCAAGATGTTTCTTCGAGGTGCGTATTTTAAAAATTAAAATTATTAAAACAATGTTTTTAAATGTATATTAAATCATCGTAGTGCCATTGTAAGTCGTGTATGTTTTGTTGTTTATTTTTCTTTTATGTCTATGTAAAATCTATGGTTAATTTTGTTCCGTTTTTAGGTTGATAACCAAAAATAAATGTTTTTTTGAAAAAGCCCAATATAATGGGCGAAACGTCAAAGTAATGTGTTTCCTTAAATAACAAATAACAAAAAACCCTATACCCAAGAAACAATAAACTTGTTATAAAAAAATGGTTTAAGAAAATTGAATATATATATATATATATATATATATATATATATATATATATATATATATATATATATATATATATATATATATATATATATATATATATATATATATATATATATATATATATATATATATATATATATATATATATATATATTATATATATATATATAATATATATATATATATATATTTATATATATATATATATTTTATATATATATATATATATATATATATATATATATATAATATATATATTTATATATATATATATATATATATATATATATATTTATATATATATTATATATATATATATATATATATATATATATATATATATATATATATATATATATATATATATATATATATATATATATATATATAGTGATTCTACATTGAAAAAAAAATGCTAGTAAGTTATGTTAGAAAATGTTCAAAATATCCATCGTTACCAAGATATAGGAATGTAAAATATCATTTTTTGTTTAATTTTTTTGGCATATTTATTTTATACTAACACCTATTAAGTTGATATTTGGTATAACAACAAATTTTTGATAATATTAATTTCAAGCAAGGAAACTTAATTGCGGGTAAAGTTAAATTACGTGTGTAACTGATTTCAAACGCATAAAAACTTTAAAGTCGATTTTCTGGCTGAACGGTAAGGATTTTCGACATTAATCAGGAGAACATTTTTTTTTAAGTTTATAATTACCTCTAACATTACCTCTGTTTGAAAATATCTAAAATATAAAAGTAATAAAGGAAATTAATGTTATGTTTCAGGTAAAGTGCCCTCTAGCGGAATAAAAAATAACCAATTTGTTCTTAGAATTGTAAAGTCAACCAAACTTGTTTCTTACACCAAATATCAACTTAATCGGTTAAAGAATAAAATAAATATGCCAAAAAAATTAAACAAAAAATGATATTTTACATCCCTGTATCTTGGTAATAGTGGAGATTTCGACATTTTCTCACAGAACTTACTACCCTTTTTTTGAATGTAGAATCACTATATTATATATATATATATATATATATATATATATATATATATATATATATATATATATATATATATATATATATATATATATATATATATATATATATATATATTATTGTTTCATAATACTTTAGTATGTGGTTATTTCTGACAAAATGAACTTTTTTAATGCAGCCCTGCCGCACTAAAACACCTTCGTCCATTATAGAATTTAGTTTATGCCACAATAACCGTTGGATTACACATTTTTCCTTCATGGCTTTGCTAAGCAGAGCGCTTTAAGTGCCAACGCTTCTTTTGTTTTAACTTCCGAATATGATATAGGAGATCGATATAGTCTGTGTAAGATAAATCTTAAGTACGCGAAGCGGAAAATGCCACTTTCGAAGAGATGAATAACCATTTTCGAGGATGCATGACATCAGTCAAAGTACTTGACTAATGTGATGCATAATAAAATAACAGAAAGATTTTGCTACAATGTCATAACTAGTTAAAATAATAAGTTATACAGGATAGGGGTCCTCCATTAATCACGTGAGGCTCGAAAGGGGAGGAGGGGGTTCGACAAAAATCACGAAATATCACAAGAAGGGAGGGGGATGTAGTGAGATATCACGTGAATTTATTTTGTCGTTGAACGCGCGATTTCTAAACAACCGAAAAGTGGCGTGTGAGCTCGACTCGCCGTTGCCAGGCAACGATTCCCCCACTCGCCGCGACAACAGCTGACATTACACGTGATTTCGGGCAGGGGGGGATTAGTCTTAAACCTCACCACTTATCACCAGGAGGGAGAGGGGGTTAAAAAATGCTAAAAAATATCACGTGATTAATGGATGACCCGATAGACCAAATTCAAAGCTCGTAAATTGATATAATGAAGTGTAAATTATAGTAATGCTCATTGTGGTACAAAGCTCTTTAGGCAATTTCAGAAATGAATAAAAGTGTTTTTTTAAGTTACATTTCTGTGGACTCGGAATACCTGGACGTAAATGCAATGTAGATTTTCGACCAAACCGGTCCCCGTCTGAAAATTCTCATATGAATCCTTTAATTTTCTTTAATCAAAAGTTTGTTATATCATTTTCCAACTTTTCTTAGCCAAATTAATTGTTTTTGGTGATTTTTATGTTTATATTCAGTTTAGGTTAAGATATGTAATAACTGACCCTCAGAGAAACGCAGCTGAAACCTTCGCGACTAGTAAGTTACCAATCTGTCATGAAACCCACCTACTTCTCTAGGGTTCCTTATCATAAATCAAGTCCATTAGATATTTTTTACTTTCATTCCTTAACTCTACCAAGCATGACTAACAGCTTTCCTTAGTCGCTCAGATCAGACTTGGTTAATGTGTTATACTCTGCACATTCTAAGGTCACTGAATCTCTGCCTCCACGCACCATCTGTCAGCTGACTGGAATAGTCTGAGAATTTTTTTGTATCTACTCTTAGGATCCTACCTGCATTTTTTCTGATAATCCCTTTAAAATATGCCAACAAATTACTGAAACCATTTAAATAATTATGAGAATCAAAAGTGTTTATGCTTAAAAAAACCCTAAGCCGTGTTGTTTTAAATCCTGTGAAAAATCTAAATGTTTGAGTTTACAAAAGGTTCTTTTAGAGTCCTAGTCCTGAAAATCGATAAGCTAGCATTGAAGCAATAAACCATTACCAATAAACTCTCTCAAAAACCAAAGACTGTTTAAACAATCGCCTAAAAAATAAAGTTTTTCCTTTCTTGAATGACAGTAAACTCTTTAATCAAAAACGTTAGTCAAAACGTATTAAGTAATACTTTTCCATCTCCAGCCTCTGAAATCAGTTGCTACCATTAAATTAGAAGCCCAACAATTTGCTGCTGTTCCTCATTAAAAGTCTAAAATCATTTTTAAAAAGAAGCAGATCAGGCATATTATTTTTTAATACCCAATAATCCTCTGGACTGGCTGGCATACCAGCAATCGTTTTTAAAAATATGTTGCTGAACTGCACCTATCTTAACTGGCCTCTTTTGAATGTCTTATTACACGGGCATCTTTCTAAAAAGCTAAAATGAGAAAGTCATAAAAGCCCATATCGTTTTAAATTTGTCTTGAACATCTGGAACAAGACCCTTGAGTTCCGTGGTGAATCCCAGATCGTGGGTCTTGACTTATCCAAGGCTTTTGACCAGGTCTTTTTTTCTAATCGACGCATACTAGTTATTGTCGAGGATTACTATTCTAGCTTTCACTAAGTTAATGCTCGGGTACCCCAAGGCTTAGTACTTGTTTGCACCAACTCTATGTCTCCTTTACTTCAACGATGTTTTCTTTTTCACGATTAATCATCCATAGTTGTGCTCACGAAAGTCTCCTTTGCTTAAACAAGCCGAAGGTAATTCACAAGACGTTATATTAATACTGGATTGAGGTGCCAAAAATCCATTTAAATGCCTTAAAAACATAATCATATTTTCTGGGAGGAAAAATTCTACCATTACTTATACTGCAAAACAAAGATTTCATTTAACCTATAGGCTTTTCCTTTGAGAATAACCTTAATTGGCATAGACACATCATATCCATAGCCTCACCAGCTTTAAGAAAGCTTTTCTCCCCTGCTTATATGTATACATTGTAGGCATTTCAAATCAAACCTCTCTTGTAATAATGGGAACTCTTAGCATTCTTGATTCTATCCAAAGAAGTTTCAGATCCACCGTGTAGTCTTAATCAAAGCGAGTTTTTTGATCAATAGCTTAATTTGACGAAGACAATAAAAATAATTGCAGCTTTTTTTTGATGAATGTGAAATCTGTAAATCTTCTTATACAAAAAATGTTTTTTAAACTTTGTTTTTGTATCTTGAGTACAACAATGTTAACATATTTTAAATCATTACATAATTTTTTTACAAGAGTTCTTTCTGATTTATGGAAAAGTTCCTACATAACGCCAGTCTTTAAGAACAGTGGTAAACGTAGTCAGATTGAAAATTATAGGCCTATTTCTAAGATTTCTTTAATTCGAAAGATTTTTAAGTCTCTCATTGCGAACTTTTTTAAGAATACATTTAAAACTATGATTAAAATTAACCAACATGTTTTTCATGAGGGGCGATCTGCAACTTCTAACTTGCTTGTATATATGACTACATTTTCGGTGCCTTGGAGGAGGGATATGTTGTGGATTCTGTCTACACAGACTTTTCCAAGGCTTTCGACAATGTGGATCAAGATATTTTGATAGAAAATCTTTACCATATGGGAGTTCATGGTGTCTTTCTAAAATGGATCAGATCATATCTCAGGAGAAGAGGGCAAGTTGTTAAGCTATAAACAGTCATCTATCTAGAATTATTAAAGTTACTTCAGGTGTTTCTCAAGTAACTCACCTTGCTCCAATACTATTTAATCTCTTTATTAATGATGTATTCGATTGCTTTCACTATTCTGAATTTGCCCTCTATGCGGATGACCTTAAGATTTATAAAGCCAACTAGAGTCCTAATTATTAGGCTTTATTTCCACAAGATTTGGATTGGTGAATACTTGGTGCATCCACAACAAGTTAAAATTGAATATCCAGAAATGTAAATATATACAGTTTAGCAAATCTATGGGTATAGCGCCCAGTTAGTTCTCCTTTGATGGTAGGGCTATTGATAAGGTACAAATGATTAGAGATCTGGGTGTACAGAGTTTTTCCATATATTTTGGAGCACCACCAGAGCTTTTATTTTAAAAGTAAGAAGAAACTTTAAATTACAAGACTTGAAGTATTTTTACTGAACCGTCAGAATTTGTCATCAGATAAAACAAAAGGGCATCGGAAATGTGTTTAAAAATACCAGGTTTAGTTTTTTTAAAATGGAACACTCTTTATATTATTATTTTTTTGGCTTCCTTACTTTACTCTGATTTCAAAAATATATATACTTATGTTGTATATTTTTTCTACCTTTTAACCAGTATTTCACTTTAAAATATTGTATATTAAAAACATCTAGATTGCCGAGAAAACAAAATTTACCGCAATCTACATTTTTTAATTAAATTAAATTATAACAAATATTTAAATCAGTAATCGATTAACAAATAGGCTAAATTTCGTTTTCTCAGCAATCTAGATTTTTATAAATATGCAATATTTTAGTGAAAAACTGATTAAACGGTGAAAAGAAACCTTCAAGATATATATATTTTTGAAATGAGAGTAAAGTAAGGATGCCAAAAAATAATAATATACAGGGTGTTCCTTTTAAAAAAACCACACTTGGTACTTTTAAACACATTTTCAATGCTCTTTTGTTTTATCTGATGACAAATTCTGACGGTTCAGTAAAAATACTTCAGCTTTTATAATCTAAAGTTACTTCTAACTCCTAAAATAAAAGCTCTGGTGGTGCTCCAAAATAAACGAAAAAACCCTGTACCGTTCGACAGTAAACTATCTTTTGTGCTTGGTTTGGTTGAAAGAAGGATTTTAAAAACATTTTTACTAAAAAAACTCTCCATGTTTTTCGGGTCAGACCACATTTAGAGTATTGTAGTGCTGTTCGCCTTTCTATCAAACATATATCGATAAGATTAAGGCAATTCAGAAAAGATTTCTTAGGTATGTTGCATAAAAAAGTGGCATTTCTTCTACAAAGATTGATTTTATTGCTCCACAAAGCAATTAAAATATTGACAGTTTAGCCTCAAGAAGAAAGAAAACTGACATCATGACTGCTCACAGAGTTCTTCACGGTTTGGTTGATTGCCCACAAATTCTGTCTCAACTAAACTTTTATATTCTCAACATATAGAACAAATTATGGACAGAATGGGGCGATTGATAAAATCATAAGAAATTCTAATAAGCTAAATATAGATCTGTTTCATGTATCCGAGGGCTTTCTAAGAAACCATCTTAGGCATCATTAATGTTTTATTAATTTTTAACTTTTAATGCAACCGATTTTGCTAATGAATTATTATGTGATTATGATATATATAATATAGTTTTATTTTTTATCTTTGTAAAGATTGGGCAGTGCCCGTGAAATAAATAAATAAAGATACGATTTGCTTGGAGCGACTATTGCAATGATCGCAGAGCGATAGTAGCTCGGCGATCATCGCAGAGCACTGCTTAATATGTTTTGTTCCGTTTTTATTCGGGCGACTATCGCTATAACCACTGGCGTCTATCGCGGGGATCTGCTCCTAGAGCAGATATGATCGCGAACGATTATTAAATTAGAAAGTCTAAAAAAGTTTTTGTCGTCCGCATGCAATTGATATGTTTTGAAGATAGGATGGTAAGAAAGTCTTGGTAAATTTATTATTTATAACATTTCTTCATAGTCAAATGCTTCAAGTAAAACATATTTTAACATCAATTTTCGTTTTTTTTAATTTTGTTACACTCATTGCAAAGCTCACTACGTCTATAACACTTTACTGACGAATAAATAAACATTTTGGACTGAGATTTTTAGCTTCTGTCGACAGAATACTCGCTGTAAGTAAAACACTCCGGCTGGCGATCAGTGCTCACAATTATTGTCACGCTACTATCTCTCTGCGATCATCGCAATAGTCGCTCCAAGCAAAACGTACCTCCTCAAGTATGATAGAGATAAAAAGTACTGGTTACCGTATATCAGCGTTTCTTAAAGTATGTTCCGCGGAACCCTGGGATTCCACACGACTTCGACAAGGGTTCCGCGAAAAAAAAGTGATACTCTGAGTCCTGAATCCTGACTGCATTTTCGACTTATGTATTAACAAAAATAAGTATCGCATGCAATAAGCTGGACGCGGAGCCCGATATGCGACTGCACCTTTCATCAATAAGACCCAGTTGCAGCTCTTGGATGGAAAAAGACATCTGGTATATATTTGGCAATGCAAAAAAAAAGATTTTAAAATTTGCTAGTAAATAAGCGGACTATTAGAAGCAAATCCTCTATTTGTATATTTTTTTGTGAATTCGATCAAATTTTATGGTCATATTTCGCCAAATTATCTATGTTTTTGTCATGTCTGGGGAGTGGTGTCTTCTACAACACTTAGCATTCTTGACTTCATTTAAAGAAGGGCTGTTCGTCTTATTAATAATCCCACACTTACAGAAGAGCTTTCTTCTCTTGCTCACCGACCGGCTGTAGGAGATCTGTCGCTCTTTTATAGGTGTTTTCATGGCTCCGAAGAGTTGGCGAGTATAATTCCTCCTCTGACAGCTCCCTGCAGAGCAACACGTAGTGCCACTTTTATACATCCTATTACAGTCCAACTTAAGAGGCCCCGAACTTCCCACTTTGTTCGTTCCTTTATTCCTGTCCAGACTAGGGAACCTGCTACCCGCAGAAGTTTTCCCTTTTTCTTCAAATCTCCAAATATTAGAGTCTCATGTGAATAAACTCCCTCTTACCACACTTCAGACACCCACGGTACGTTAGTACTTAGGTCACAGCCTTCGTGGACTGTCCCAAGATAAAAAAAAATGTGTAAAGAGAGAAAATAGTTTTATTCCTCGCATTGACAGCCTTATCTATGTATAAAAGTATCATTTTTATTATATCATGTTCAAATTATTTTTAAGTTCTTTAAAAAAATATTTTTAAGTGTATTACTAATATATTTTGCAAAAAATTAATTATTGCAAAATTTTAAGTTTATTAATCCTTATAATTTAAAATGCAAAAATGCATTATTAAGTGGTAGAGGGTTCCTTGTTTATGATCCCTGTTAAAAAAAGTTCCATATGTAAAAAAGTTTAAGAAACTCTTCCTTATATCAATGGCTTGTGTAATATCTTGTTATTTTGGGCCAAAAGCAATGAAAAAATCGGGCTCTTATTTGTTAAAAACACGTAAATGCTGGAGCACTAAATATTCTATTTAAACATGAATTACACTATTCTTTGCTACTCCTAAAAGCTGTCACAGTTATTAAAAATAAGGGTAACAAACTCGTTATTACAATTATCATATATTACACCATTCTTTTCAATTTAAATTTATTTATTTGGTTGATTTGTTATTTTTGTTTTCAGAATCCCGTCACCATTTTACCTTTACAAATGGCTGTTACAATCTACCCAAATATGAACCTTGAATGGTAAGTTATTGTTATTTATTAATTATTATTAAGTTAAAAGTAATATTAGCGGCTTTTTATAAGATTTTAATACCATTTAAGCTGTTTCCCAAATAACCAAAATTTTGCAAAATTAAGCATCTAAAAGTCATTCGGCAGTATATATACTTATTTTTTTTAATTGGAAGTTTTATTTAACTTCGGAAAAATCTTTCAATAATGTGTCATTTGATTCTTTTTTTACCTGAAATCATTCTAAAAATGATTTATTATGTTTTTAATTATCAATTTTTTGAGTTACATCATGTACAGGGTCATCCAACAAAGACTAAAAGATTGTGGATGTGTGGATTAAAAAAATATGAAATTGCCGTCTTTATTATTTTTCCGGTAAAATTCTGAAGAACACCCAAAAAATGATATGAATTATTATTAAAAAAGGGCTTTTTTTTCGTTTTTTTTTTTAATATAACAAAAAGCGCTGGCTATATCACTTTACTCATAAAGGACCGTTTGTAGAAAATTTAAAAATCTTCAAAATGGCTTAAAAAAAACCCGATCCGACCATTTCTCAACGGGAAAAGCCGAAAAAACGCTTAAAACAGACCGTTTTTTTTTTTAATTCGTATCTCCGCTAATTTTTAATATTAAGGGGTGATTTTTTGGGAAACGATTGTCAATAACATATACTTTGAGCTGACAAAAGATGAAAATTGTCGCATTAATAGTTTTTATTCAATCGCACTATAAACAAATTAGGCCCTTATCTTGCAAGTGTCGTAAATATTAGGCAAATGGTCCGATTTGAATTTTTAACACAACTTTTTAAAGTTGAGATTAAAAGCTATAAATTGTATATCTCACATTTTTATAAAAGTTTGGGGAACATTGGTAAAAATGCTTGTGAACCTAGCGAGTCTAGTGAAAATTCCGTCCATCGCCCGATGCACGCAGCCCGTCTCTCGCTTCTCCTTCGCTGCTGGGTGCCCCCTCCACGTCTCGGTCGCGAATTTTCATTCGACGCGCTAAGTTCACAAGCATTTTTAACAATGGTCTCCAAACTTATATGAAAGTGTGAGATATACAATTTGTAGCTTTTAATCTCAACTTTTAAAAGCCGTTTTAAAAATTTAAATCGGACCATTTGCCTAATATTCACGGCACTTGCAAGATAAGGGCCTAATTTGTTTATAGTGCGATTGAATAAAAATTATTAATACGACAATTTTTATCTTTTGGCAGTATATGTTATTGACAATCATTCAAAAAATCAGCCAATTGAAAATTAACGGAAATACAAATTTGGTCTGTTTTAAGCGTTTTTCCGGCTTTTCTCGGTGAAAAATGGTCGGATCGGGATTTTTCAAAAACCACTTTCTAGGTTTTTAAATTCTCTAAAAACGGTCTTTTATGAGTAAAGTGATATAGCCAGTACTTTTTGTTATATTTAAAAAAAAAACAAAAAAATGCACTTTTTTAATAATTATTGTTTAAAAAAATTACCTGAAAAAAAATTGGTTTTATTTTTGATTTTAGTAATCAACAGGTTATTTCGGAAGTCATGGCGCAGTCAGATATCTGTAAAAATTAATTGCAAAAAAATCTGTAATCATTGGACTAAATAGGTTTTAATCAAAAACAGTAAAGTTGTCCACATTTTTTAATGCGCAGAAAGCCACAAATATGACACTGTTTAATCTTCATATAATGACCCTGTACATCGAATTATGTATCTTTACTGCAATTAACTGGCTGTGTATCTCTTACGATTTCCGAGATCCCGATGTTTAAAGTTAAAAGTTAATAAAACCTTTATTTTACCTTTAACCCTTTTATTTATCAGTAGAACATAGTTTATTTTTAGCACTTTTTTTTTGCTGTCAACAACTATAACAAATTACACGGTAGGCAATATTTTTCATTACCCAATATGTATTGTGTGTCGCCAATAATAAATTATAATAAATTAATTGTTTGTATTGTTAATAATATACCAGACACGTTCCTACTTACACTCATTAAATTCGTTACCTAGTTGTAAACATAATTTTATAGGTAGATAAAAATGGAAAGAATTTATAGTCGGGGAGCTAAAGGGTTAAAAAAAATTAGTACTGGTTGGTCCATTTCATTTAATTCCGTTAAGGGCGTGTTTTCTAATAACAAAATGATAGGTTAGATCGCGCGGTCGCATTTCGCCAATAACAACAGTGTTACTAATAACCAAAAAAAAAAAAAAAAAAAAAAAAGTTATCAATAGACGTCTACCATTGAAGCAGAGCATTATCTATAATATTAAGCTAAGGTCACACACAGCTACTTTTGCTGAGCAGTTTTGAGACTGCAGCTGCAAACATAATACGTAATTTTTTTAGTAAAGAAGGTATAGGTTATTTTGTAAATTTTTTATCTTTATGATATGAATAAATACTACCTCTCAACTACCCCCACTAACGTCTGGGTAATGTTATCCAGATGGGACAGTTTAACGTCCACACCTAATGGCACGCGGTGTTTCGATTTAGCAAAAATCGTTGGCATGTAAAATATGTCTCTCATGCCCTGGGAATCGAACCAGGGTCACTCGCGTGCTAGGCAGAGACACGGACCACTCTGCCACAGGGTGATCCATTATAATGTCGCTCCCCTGAAACTTTTTATTTAAGCGTCTGAAAAAAATTTAAAATATGGTTATGTAGGTATCAAAAATACTTTTTTCTACCCATAAAAAAAATTGAAAAATGATCAGTATACAGTGAAAAACAAAAAGTGTATTTTTTTTCAATGGATAACCCTATATATAGATATAATTTTTAATTCCTCGTAAAATTCTAAGCATAATTCATATAACATACCATATACCAGGAACTTTTTGCGCTTCATATATTGACGAAGTCAAAAATTTCTTATGACGTTTCGGTTTCGCTCAACCATCATTAACGTTACCTTTTTAAATACGGCCCTTGATTTTTTATTACATTTTTAATTCCAATTACAATGATGTATAACACTTGATATTTTTCTGTTAAATAAATATATTTTGAATAAGAGACAATGAGTTAGACAAGGAACGCACATGATTTCTTATAGTGGCGTTCCATATTTGTTAAATAAATACCAAGTGTTATACATTTTTGTAATTGGGATAATAAGAGTTTAAATAAATAAAATAAAAAATTCAGGGCCGTATTTAAAAAAATAAAGTTGATGATGGTTTACAAAACGAAACGTAAGAAAATTTACTGGAAACTAAAGCGCAAAAAGTTTCAATGAAACTGTATTTTTTGAATTTTTCTAACTTTTGAAATAAACAAGTAAAAAATAAAAACGAAAATCAAAAACTTTAGTTAATTCGCCATATTTTCAAAAGTACAAAAGATAACTTTAATTTTTTAGCGGTATATTATTGGGCTTCTTAATGCGCAACTTTGCCCCAATTTAAACTTCTTCGTATTTCTTACCGATTTCGAGGTCCCAATGGTGAGGGTCGAATTTGAATAACCGTTTAAAATTCCGATATGTTATTAAAAATGTAAAAATGTTCATCAAAATCATGTTCAGATCTCGAAGTGTCGTTGCAAAAGTGGTCAGAGTGACGGCTGACGACTTTTGCAACGGCACTCCGAGGTATGACCATTATTTTTAGGCAAGTTTATTTATTTTTTAACATATATCAATTTTAAACCGCTACATGTAACATAAAAAAAAATTGACCTGACGGTGTTTTTTATGCTCATTTGGTTATAGACAATGCGCTGTTAGCCAACTATTAATAACTTGAATTTTCCAATTTTTTTTATGTTACTTATAACATTGATGTTACTGGCAGCAATGCGACCGCGCGATCTGACTTATCATTTTGTTATTAGAAAACACGTCCCTTACAGAATTTAATGAAATGTACCGTCTATTAATAACCTCTTTTCTCTCCTCCAGCTCCCGGACTACTATTTGTATACATAATTTAATAGCCAGATAAAAATGGAAAAGTTTTAATAGACTGTCGACTGATTTTTACTGCTGATTTTGCAACCTATTTTAAAAATTTTAATTGGTTTTTCGCATGCCACATTTATTAAACACAGTTGTCACCTATTTAAACACCTCACATTTTAAAATTGACTTTGTAGAATTTGTAGAGTGGTATAACTAAAAATTTGGACTGGGCAAATTTTGTAAAAGAGATACAGTAACATTCAACGAGGACTTTCTTCGCATTGAAAAAAAATATAAAATAAAAATCTCGTGTATTTTAGCCCGTAGGATCTTAAGAGTACTCGGATAAGTGATTGGAATCAAAACAAACGGGAAACAACATAACATTAACATTTTCTTAATGGGACACTTTATTTATTAGCTCGTTCTTAAAAGGGCCTTATTTTTTTGATGTTTCAATAAAAGGTTTTATATTCATTTTTATTAACTACAAAATGAATTTGATTCTTCCAAAAAACCTGCGATTTTAATGAGGAAATAGAAAAGAGTAATAATAAATATCTGAAAAGGATTTATTGTTACCATTTTTCTAATTTAAATCGCAAATTTCTTATATGAATTAAACTAATTTTGTTCTGAATACTAATAATCATGAACTTCCATTGTCTTTATCTTTTATTATTTTTTTTTATCTTTGGGAATCCACGAAGGCTATGGCCTAAGTACTAACAGTCCAGGAGGAATGGGCGCATGAGTACCAAAAACTATTCCACCTCAATTTTTGTATACGATCCTCTTTACATTGCCCTACTGATGATATAAATGCATGTTGCCATGGCGCCACCTGGTGCCCTATTGTTTAAACCGAAATTGTTAAAACAATTGCAAGAAATTGTTATTTTTTAACCGGACAAATTTTTTTCATATTTTTTATTGAAATACAAATAAGAAAGGTTTTATTACTTTTACGATAAAGTTAATATTTTTGAAGATATGAATTTTTTAAAGTTCGAAAAATCTCAAATTTTGGGTATTTTTGACCCATGAAAAATATATATAAAAAAAATAAAACATATTTTTTTTTCTTTATACAATAGTTAATAATATCCTTAATTGAGATTTGAAATTTTATTATTGTGTATACAGGTTTTTGATTGTTTATTAAGCGCGCTCACAAGTATACGTCCCTTACCTTTAAGTCCGTCTCTCTGACTCATAAGCTGCATCGGCCCCTCTGTGTCCTGAATCATTATTTATCATTTATCTTAAAAACTAGTAACTTTATCAAAATTGTTAAAAAGAGCAATTTATTAATAATTAAATTATCTACAATTTGTTTTTACCAGTTTTTTTCCTGAAATTAATTTTACAAAAGTTTTCAGAGCTTTATTTTACTTGTAAGCGCGCGTAATAAAGAATAAAAAACAATTTTAAAAAAATCTCAATTTTGCATAATATTAACTATTCTATAAAAAATATTTATCTTTAATGTTTTTTTTTAAATATATTTTTCATGGGTTAAAAGTACCCAAATTTGAGATTTTTCGAACTTTAAAAAATTCATATCTCCAAAAATATTAACTTTATCGTAAAAAGTCATAGGACCTTTTTTATTTGTATTTCAATAAGAACAGAAAAAAAATTGTCGGTTAAAAAATAACAATTCCATGCAATTGCTTAAACAACGTCGGTTTAAACAATATGGCACCAGGTGGCGCCATGGCAACATGCATTTATATCATCAGTAGGGCAATTTAAAGAGGATCGTATAAAAAAATTGAGGTGGAAAAGTTTTCGGTACTCATGCGCCGATTCCTCCTAGACTATAACGTACCGTTGTTAATTCATACACAACATTTCGGTTAGTGATGTATCTCCAACCGTTTTCAAGTGATAACTAAAAACTATTCTCATAGCTTTTAAGAATATTTTTAGTTATCACTTAAAAACGGTTGAAGATATATCACTAAACGAAACGTTGTGTATCAATTAACAAATAAAGACAATGGAAGTCCAAGATTTTAGTGTGATTGAAAAAGTTTTTATTTCTTTAATTTTTTTGCACGACAAGACGAGATTTTTTGTCTTAGCCACCCCTACAATAAATAAGATGTCCCATTAAGTAAAGGTTAATTTTACGTCGTCTCTTTTGTTTCAGTTTAATGCATTTTCTTAAGTTTTCTTTAATATTCTACGGGAAAAAACAACATGGCTATTCTATTTTTTATATGAGAAAAGCCACAAATATAGTCCTATCCAGCACTCGTTGGATCACCCTGTAGCTTTAAAAACCTCAAAGTAGACGTTGTTTTCTTAGAAAGGAGGACCATGTGATTTTCCGAGCATTCTCTGTTTATCTTATAGTAATTTCATATATTTTTTAATTTATATATGACTTCAAAAATAAGTGATACAAACTAACTTAATAAGATTCCATAACTTAAAAAAAAAACAAATAAAGTAAGCTAACTTTTTCACTGCCTTTCTATTTTCCGCCCTAACGAGATTGTTACATACAATGTGAACATGTAACATGAAATAAATTCTATATTATTAAATTATTTGACTTTTCGGACAATCTCTCGGATACGTCACTTAGTATTTTTCCTCGCGCATTTTTTAAGCCACAGTGGGAGAATAAAGGGTTAGTCAAAAAGTAGTTTTAGTCCAGTAACTGAAGACCTGAAAGTACCCAAACCTGTAAATAAATCTCTACAGTTTTCACTTGTGGCGCAATTCTTAGGTCTTCGCGGATGCTTTCGAGCTAGAAAAAGTTTATCACGATTCCGACGTGGGAACCCGCTGAAAATAGCCCTCCAAAGTTCCAAAAATGAGTTTCTCGCGAATATCTGCCAAAATATGCGAATTAAGAATTTTTTTAGACAAAAATAAGATCACCTCGAAATCTACAAAAATAGTCCTAACCATTTTTTTGCAACACCAATATTTTTCGCAAAAACGGCCGTCGAAAAATCCATAACATACAGATTTTCTAGAACTCCGGAAACGGCTAAAAAATGCAGATGGGCAAAAGAATTTTTTATCAAAACGCAAGAAAGATGGTGAAGGAAATTTGCTGGGATCATTGAACGCTTGCTAAGGTCTCATTATAAAAAAGAAATGTTAATAACAAACCCATTTTTTCAAAAAATATCAATAAATTAATAAATACTCTCAAAATATTGTGAAAAAAAACTTTGACCGCTTTTTTTAATATTCTAGAAAAATCAGAATGGACCCAAACTCATATGCAATGATAGGTACGGGTTTTCCCATTTCGATGAACTTTGAATGATTAAAAAATGTACATTATTGCCCGAATTGAAACAATTCGTCCGCCCGTTTATAAGTGAATCCATGAAGATAGCGGCATTCTAGCGGTAGAGCGGCAGCTGAAATGAGGGGACTTTTGGGTCCCGTTATCTCGAAAACTATCGTTTTCGAAAAAAATTATAAGGACCATTTTTGTAGATTACAAGGCGATCTTCTATTTTTTGTAAACACAAAAATTCTTCAATTCGCATATTTTGGCAGATATTAGCGTGAAACCCATTTTTCGGGCCTTAAGGGGCCATTTTCAGCCCTTTCCCACGTGTTAATGTTGATAAACTTTTTCGCTCAAAAGCATCTCCGAAGAACCTGAAGAATTCACAGCAACTGTACCATTTATTTACGGACTATTCTTGGTTTTACTGCAACCTAACATTTTTATTTTATATTCTTAAAATGCATCTGAAAATGCATATTACTACCAATTTTCATGTTTTTATGGGGGAAATTAAATGTTCATTAAAATTGAAAAAGGTGTAATTAAGCTTTTTAAAAGGTATTGACAATGTCATTCACTGACTTGCTGGCAGCAACCGAATCTTAATGACAATATTGTGTTTCAAAGAAATGCGGCATTTAAATGAAACTCATCGTGTTGAAATATTAATGATGGTAGAATACGGAGATATATCTAGAACCCAATTGGAAATAGTTGGATAATTTAGAGAGATATTCAAATTTACCTCCATTAAGTCAAGATACAGTAAGCAAAATAGAAAAACAATTTTGACAGAATGGACATTTAAGAAGTATACCAACTAAAGGGTAATCTGCAATGGACGATGCTCCAAAGTAAATGTACTATTAAAAATTCAAGAGAATCCATTTATTTCTGCAAGGTAGGTAGCAGCGGAAGTCGATTTATCTTAGACTCCTGTAGAAAATGTACCTAAAGCCCATAAGTATTACCCTTACAAAATTCAGATGGTACAGGAATTTGCCAGAAGACGATCCCGACTAAAGATTTTAATTCTATGAGGCAATACTACTTGACAGAAATGCATTACACTCGGAAAATATTTTATTTTTTCGACGAAGCGACATTCACTTTACACGGACATGTAAATCGACAAAACTGTCGTAATTGGGCCGGTAGTAATCTCCACTGAATAGGGGAAGTACATACCCAATGATCTCAAAAGATTAATGTGTGGGCTGGCATTATTAGGAGTCAAGTTATCGGACCAATATTCTTTGAAAAAACCTTACTGGAGAGAGATATTTACAATTCCTACAGGAAGAACTTGTTCCAAATTTGGCAGTTCAGTTTCCAAATACTTTGAATCCGCATGTGCTAAATGCGGATATTTGGTGTCAGCAAGATAGGGCTTCTCCTCATTATGCCCGGCCTTTTAGAAATTATCTTAACCAAATATTTCCCAACAGATGAATCGGAAAAAGGAGAACCATAAAATGGCCTGCAAGGTCTCCAGATCTAACTCCACTAGATTTTTGTTTGTAGGGTTTCCTTAAAAGTACAATATACAGGGTTTACCAGAATATGTGGGTAATCTCTCGGAATCTAATAGAAAACCTAAAAATATTATGACAAGTTCCCATAAACTTTTTTCCTATGACTCTCCCCTACGGAGATACAGGTTCCTAACGGACGCCCCTGGAAATCGTTTTTGTTTAAATAACTTTTAAAAGAACAGGTGTAATTTAATATCTTTTTAATATGAGGGTTACTAGATAAGTCTTCTTTAATGAACTCATTAAATCATATTTGGCTTATTTCGTTTGCCAGGGACGGACTAGCTCTAACACAATATTAGCAATTTTTTTAACATCCTGTTTGATAAAGGCTCAACAATATTATTTTTTTATAGCTTTAACCTTAAACTAAAAAAAGGTATTCTTAATTGACCTCGATAAAATCATCTGTTTACGAGAAATAAAATATCATGGTTGGTATTTTTTTACATTATACAGGGTGTTTTCTAATTATACTTTAATATTTATGGAGGCAATTTTTGGGTCCACTTTAAGAAGAAAACTTTATATGAACGTATGTCCTAAACTTTTGAGATACAGAGTGGTAAAATTTTCAAAAACAAATCATTTATTATTAATATCTGTAATACCACTTTAGATATTTTAATGAAATTTGGCACAAATGTACTATGTATCAAGAAGCATTATTTAATATACATTTTTTTTGTATTTTCACCTGTGGCGTTCGTACAGAATTTGACAAAAAAATATTGTACACTAAAAAATACTTCTTGGATACATAGTACATGTATGCCAAATTTTATTAAAATATAGTGGTATTACAGATATTTATAATAAATGATTTATTTTTAAAAATTTTACCACCTTGTATCTCAAAAGGTAAGACGTTTAGGACATACGTTCATATAAAGTTTTCTTCTTAAAATGGACCCAAAAATTTCCTCCTTAAATATTGACGTACAATTAGAAAACACCCTGTATAATGTAAAATAAAATACCAACCATGATATTTTATTTCTCGTAAACAGTTGATTTTATCGAGGTCAATCAAGAATACCTTTTTTTTATTTTAAGGTTAAAGCTATCTTAAAATAATATTGTTGAGCCTTTATCATACAGGGTGTTAAAAAATTGCTATTATTATGTCAGAGCTAGTCCGCCCCTGGCAAACTAAATAAGCCAAATATGATTTGATGGGTTCATTTAAAGAAGACTCATCTAGTAACCATCATATTAAAAAAAATTAAATTACGCCTAGTATTTAAAAAGTTATTTAAAAAAAAACGATTTCCAGGGGTGTACGTTATGTACCTGTATCTCCGTAGGGAAGGCTCGTTGGAAAAAAGTTTATTGGAACTTGTCATAATATTTTTAGGTTTTCTATTAGATTCCGAGAGATCGCCCACATATTCTGGTACATCTTGTATAAAATAAAACCCAAAAATATTGATATTTTGAAAAAACCAAAAAAAGTGAATGTGAACTTATTATGCCGGAAACTACTCAGAACGTAAGAAATGTATTTTATGTACGATTAGGTTGCTGCCAACAAGTCTATGGACAAAATTTTTAACAACTTTAAAAATAAGGTTAATGAGTTATAATAAAGGCATTATTTAATTTTAATAAGATTGATGCATAATATACTATCCCGTGTTTGATAAAAAAAGTAATCAAGCCGCTCTTGACTTTGACACAGAAATTAATAGTCTGTCCTGGATTAATTCTCGTTGGAACATTTACAAAACTTTTGGAGTTTTTGGAATAAAAGTGCACTTTATTTAAAGTATATAAAAATTTCTGCGTAAGCTATTTTTATTTGAAAAAATGTTAATTCAGCTTTTAAAATATCAGAAAATACAGCTGTCGTTTAGGTAAATCCAATTTAATTTGGCCTGTTTTAACCAACTTTTTTTGAAGATAAAAATGATCCGTGAAACCCAACATACAAATTTTAATATGTCAGAATATTGTGAATTATAATATATATATATATTATATATATATATATAATATTATTATATATATATATATATAATATATATATATATATATATATATAAAAATATATATATATATATTTATATATATATATATATATATATATATATATATATATATATATATATATATATATATATATATATATATATATATATATATATATATATATATATATATATATATATATATATATATATATATATATTCTATTAGATTCCGAGATTGCCCACATATTCTGGTACACCTTGTATAAAATAAAACCCAAAGATATTGATATTTTGAAAAAACCAATGAGGAGTGAATGTGAACTTATTATGCCGGAAACTACTCAGAACGTAAGAAATGAATTTTATGTACGATTAGGTTGCTGCCAACAAGTCTATGGACAAATTTTAACAACTTTAAAAATAAGGTTAATGAGTTATAATAAAGGCATTATTTAATTTTTAAAAAAAGAATTTACCTCGTGTTAAAACGGTTTGAAATGAAACTTGGCAGTAATATGCATTTTCAAGTGCACTGTAAGAAAAGTAAATAAAAAGTGAGGTTGCTATGTGAAAAAATAAAGTTGACCAACCCTGTATACTCACACTCAAAAATACTAATTCACGCGTCCGAAAAATTTTCCGAGAAGTCAGATAATTTAATAATAAAGAATTTATTCCGTGTATCCCTGTTACATGTTTACACTGTATAGTTAGCTAATTTTTTTCACTGTTTTCTATTTTTCACCCAACAAGATTGATGCATAATATACTATCCCGTGTTTGATAAAAAAGTAATCAAGCCGCTCTTGACTTTGACACAGAAATTAATAGTCTGTCCTGGATTAATTCTCGTTGGAACATTTACAAAACTTTCGGAGTTTTTGGAATAAAAGTGCACTTTATTTAAAAGTTATACAAAAATTTCTGCGAAAAGCTATTTTTATTTGAAAAAATGTTAATTCAGCTTTTAAAATATCAGAAAATTCAGCTGTCGTTTAGGTAAATCCAATTTAACTTTGTTGCCATCGTTTTAACCAACTTTTTTTGAAGATAAAAAATAATCCGTGGAAAACCCAACACTACATTTTATAATATGTCAGAATATTGTAAATTTATATATATATATATATATATATATATATATATATATATATATATATATATATATTATATATATATATATATATATTTTATATATATATATATATATAATATATATATATATATATATATATATATATATATATATATATATATATATATATATATATATATATATATAATTTATAAAAATGTGTACAAGATAGGGGGAGGGATCTTCGAAACGATAAGAGATAGATAGGTGAGTAGTTTGAATTTGGCAAAGTTGCGTATTGTAGAGCTCAATAATATACCGTTGTAAAATTAAAGTACTATTTTGTACTTTTAGAAATATGGCCGAAAAACTGAAATTTCCAAATTTCATTTTTATTTCGAGTTTATTTCATAAATTAGAAATAATCTAAAAATTCCTACATTCTTATTGAAACTTTTTGCGCTTCATTTATTGGTGAAGTCAAAATTAGTTTATATTTGTTAAATAAATATAATAAGTGTTATACATTTTTGTAATTGGGATAATAAAGGGATTAAAAAATTAAATTAAAAACCCAAGTCCGTATTAAAAAAATAAAGTTAATGATGGTTTAACGAAAACGAAACGTCGTAAAAGAAAATTGACTTCACCAATACATAAAGCGCAAAAAGTTTCAATGAAAATGTATTTTTACAAATTTTCATATTTTTGAAATTACCTAGCAAAAAAATAAAAACGGAAATCGTAAATTTCAGTTTTTCCGCCATATTTCCAAAAGTACAAAATACAACTTTGCCAAATTTAAACTAACACTTATCTCTTACCGTTTCGGGGATCCCCATACTGGCCCTCCTTTTTTATATTTTATATATATATATATATATATATATATATATATATATATATATATATATATATATATATATATATATAATATATATATATATATATATATATATATATATATATATATATATATATATATATATATATATATATATATAATATTTAACCGATTTTATCTATCGGGTTTCCCCAAAATCCCCATACATTTCCCCCCCTTTTTGGGAAACAGGGGAAATGTTTAAATCAAAATACTTTGGGGTAACGGATCTGGAAATCGGATGAGAGCCCCCTTTAGGTGTTCTTCAGAACTTTACGGAAAAAATACACAAGATGGCTATTTTACATTTTTTTATTAAAGGAAACCACAAATTGTTTCTTAAATATTTTAATCCTAATAAAATTTAGTTAATAGAAAAAGTTTTTAATCAGTTGAACACTTTTTACAGCCACCAATTTAAACACGTTTTAAAAGAAAAAAACGTTTTTTTTTTGTTTATCGAAAAAATTAAGCAAAAAAAGAAACTAGCTTTTTGTTCTACTATGAAAAGTGACGAGACGCCTCTGATCCTTATTACAGATTAAAATTTAAGTCTAAGTTTTAAGGGGGGTTTAAGTTGTGCACCACCTTTTTAAAATTTAAAAATGTTATAGTTTTAAAGAAATATCATATCAGTGTACTGTTATTTGCCCTTTTTTTTAATTCTGTGTTTTTTTGATGTCTTTTTAATTTGGGGTAAATTTTGACTTATAAAATAGTCAGTAAATAAAGGGGGCAAAGCAAATAAACGGACATTTTTCCCCCTTTGGGGGCAATTTTTGGGTTTTTCGGGGTTTTTTGGGGAAAAAAAAGGATAACTTTAAAAAAGGGGGAAAAAGGGGTGAAAATTCCTCAAGCCCCGAAAAGGGGTTTTTCCCCTTAATATCTGCCAAAATTAGCGAATTGGGGAATTTTTTTTTAAAAACAAAATAAAGATCGCCTTTAAACTACAATCCTATTTTTTTTTTTGAAAATGATTTTTTAATAACGGGCCCCCAAAAATCTCCTTTTTTCAGCTGCCGCTCTCCCCCTGAATGCCGCTATCTTCATGGATTCACTTATAAGCGGGCGGACGAATTGTTCTATTACTCGAACACTAATGTACTTTTTTAATTATTTAAAATTTTAAAAAATTAAAAAACCCGTACCTTTTCATTGCATTTGAGTTTGGGTCCCTTCCGATTTTTCAAAAATTTTTTTAAAAAAAACCCCCCCAAAAATTTTTTTTTTACAATATTCTGAGAGTATCTCATTAATTTATTGTTTTTTAAAAAAAAAGGGGGTTTTTTTTAAAAATTTTTTTTTTTATAATGAGATCTTAGCAAGTGTTCAATTCCCTTTACCATTTTTTCTTGCGTTTTGACAAAAAATTTTTTAGTTATAAATAAACCCCAGATAACTTTATCTGGGACTAAACTACCAATGTCTTTGGTTTTGATAAAAATTGTTTTGCCCATCTGCATTTTTTAGCCGTTTCTGGCTATCTATCCAGGGTGGAATGTTATGGATTTTTCGACGGCTTTTTTTAAAAAAAAATATTAGTGTTGAAAAAAAAATGGTAAAGACCATTTTTGTATATTTCGAGGTGGACTTCTTTTTTGGGTCTGAACAAAATTCTCTAATTAAATATTTTGGCAGATATTCGGGAAACTCTTTTTGGGTTTTTGGGGGGCCATTTTTCAGGGGTTTTCCCCCACGTCGGAATGGGGGAAAAACCCCTTTTTCTCGTCAAAAGCATCCGCGAAGACCAAAAAATTTTGCCCCAAAATTTTAAAATTTTTAAAAGGGGTTTTTTTTTACAGCTTTGGGTACTTTCAGGTCTTCAGTTACTTAAAAAAAAATTTAACCCCCGATACGTTATTTCATTTTTAAAAAAATTTTTTGAATGATCTAGTATTAATATTAAAATTTATAAAATTTTTTGTCACCTGTGATCGTGGGGGGTTCCCCCTTTGTTTGTTAGTCCGCCTTTTTTTAAAGGGAATTTTTTCCCCATTTTTTTTAATCAATTTACAAAAAGTTTTAAGAAACTTATGGCTTGAGCTTGTAATAAATTAATTCCATAAAATATACTGATTGACAAAGAAAGGTAGTAGATATTTACGTTATAAGTCCGAAAAATGAAATAGCCATTATTTTTTTTTCCAGAATCAAAAAAAACCCCCAAAAAAAAAATTTTTTAAATTGAAACAAAACAGATACCCCACAAAATTTAAATTTTTTTCCCCTTAAAGGACACCCTATTTATTATTTTTGTTTTTGAAAGCGTTTTTTTTTTGGGGAACTTTAAAAAAAAAAAGGGGGTTTTGTATTCATTTTTAGTAACAGCTTAATTTATTTATTTGTTGGATTTACTATTAACAATATTAAAGGTAAATAAACGCTGGACTTTGTCAGAATATTGACTTTTTGTGTTTTGGCAATGGGGGTTTTTTCCCCTAAGCTATAGTAAATGTGCCCAACCGGGGGAACACCGGGGGGACCCCCTTGGATAAATCAAAAAAAATTTTTAAAACCCCCTTTGGGGCCAATACGGTGTCCCCAAAAAAGGGGTTTGGGGCAAGAGCAAAGCAGTTTCCCCTTTGGTCGAAATAATTCAATTAACGCATGCCTTATCAAAATGTTATAATAATTTAAAATACAGGATATCAAACTTTTAAAATTTTGTTTTTTTTTTTCAATTTTTTAAATTAAAAAAAAATAGCGGTACAAAATTGGGGTTTGTAGGGTTTGTAAGAGAAATTTTAAAAATTTTCTATACTTTTAATTTTAAAAAAAAGGGGGGCCCCACCCCACCCCTTTTAGATGGGGGCCCAAAAATTTTTTTTTTTGGGATTGGGCCTTTTAAAAAAAGAAATTATTTCCCGATGCGTCGTGTATCATTTAAATTTAGGGGAAACCCTTTTTTGAAAATTTTAAAGGGCCCCCCCAAATTTTTCCCAGAAAAAGGGAATTTAAAAAACTTAGAAAAAAAAAAAATCAAAAACCCTTCCAACCCCCCCAAATTTTTTATTTGGGGCATTGCAGATTTGGGGGCCTTTGGGGTTTTTTTTTTGGGGGAAAGGGGGGTTTTTGGGGTTTTTGGGGGTTTTTTTCCCGTAAAGACTTCTGATCAGCGTGATGAAAAATATTACTTTGCAAATTTTGGAAAAAAAATTGGGGGGAAACCCAAAAAAAGGAAAATTGCGAGGTCCTTTTTTTTGCGTTTATCTCGAAAAAAATTGCTCCCAGAACCAAATGAGGTATTACAATTTTGACGCAAAAAAAAATTAAATATAACTTCTTTTTTAAAAACAGGTCAATTTTTCTGTTTAAAAAAAAAAAAGCCATCTAAAACATTGGGGGGCCAGCTGGGGCCCCCACTAGCAAAATCACGTATGGACGAATTTTAATTTTCTCGCCTTAAAGAACCTTCAAATCCCCAAATTTGTACCGTTTTTTCATTTAAAAAAAGAAATTATTACGAAAAAAAAAAAAAAGAATTAAAAAATTTTTAAAAACCCCCCATCTTATTTAGTATAACCCCTTTTAAAAAAAAGCAAGTTTACTTTAAAATTTTTTTATTTTTTCCCAAGGAATATGCTGTTGTCTTTTCCATTATACACCCGGTTTTTAAAAAAAAAAAAACCGATACATTCTATAACTCAAAATGTATTTGGAAAATTTTAGTTTTTTGAATTTTTAAAAACAATAGAGTTTTCTTTTTTTTTTGTTGAATTTTTTTTTAATTTAAATCGTAAATTTCTCTTTTTTAATTTAAAAATTTTTTTTTTTTTACTAAAAAATTAATAATATATATTTTTTTTTTTGGGGCCCATTAAGACCATGGGGAATTTTATTTTATGTCGTATATTTTGATTGGGTTAAAAATTTTTTTTTATCTAAGTATTAAACATATGTTCATTTCGGTTTTTTTTCATTTCTTTTTTTCAAGCCTCAAAAATGACCCTGTTCAGTCCTTGTTAAGATTCTGAACAAAATTATGATTTTATTTCTCGTTACTCGGGGCCCCCCACAAAGTAAATTGAAAATAAAAGATCTTTGCCCAAAAAATTTTATTTAAATTTTTTTAAAAAAAAATTTTTTGGGGGCCAACGGTTTCTAGATCAGAATTGCACAGAATTAATTTAGGATTGGGAAACTTTTTGGGGGTTTGTAATATATTTTTTAACAAAAAGTTTAAAATAACTTTTAAAAAAAACACTTATAAAATTTTTTTTAAAAAATTTTTTTTAAATTTTTTTAAATGAAAAAAATTTTCCAGGGGTTTTAAAAAATTTAATTCCCCCCTTTTTTTAAAAAACCAAATTTTACTGAATTTTCCAAAATTTTTACTGTCACTTAAA
>JAHBCN010002813.1:0-84370 GCA_019359885.1 Listronotus oregonensis | reverse complement strand
TTTGCTTGACAGACCATCAGTGTAACAATGTCAAATTTTTTCCCATTTAGTTTTATGCAATAAATGTAAGATATCTTGTTTTAAAAATCACAGCACCTACGTAATAATGCCTATTTTAAAAAAGCAAATTTTAAATTATTTTTATGATAAAAAAAATAATTTAATAAAAAATTTTTTAAAAAAAATAAACTTTAGTTAAAAATTAAAAAAAAAAGTCACCAAAACTAATTATTAAACCAAAAAAATACTGCAACTATTGGCTATAGCCCCCTTTAAAGGGAAAATATTTTTTTTATAAATGGAAAAAAAAGTTTTATATGATGTTACATATCCCCACCAGCAGGTATGAAATTTTTATGTCCGGACAAGGGGCAAGATGATTACTTTCTCTGATACTTGGATGTATCTGTTTTTCCAAAAATATATTGTATTTGAAAAAAAATAAGGTTTGGCAGGAAAACATCCAATTTTAAGTTCCCCAAAAGAAACGGGGCGTACCAACAAATTAATTATTTTTCATTTTATTTAAACAAAAATTTATGTGGTATGCGGTCTCTCAATGTTATAACACATCAATAAAATTTTGGGGCAAGTTTTTGTTAACGTTTCACAAAACAAAGCGATGAAAAAAAATGGTTAAATCTTGCCCAAGATAAAAATCTTTTATTTCTTAATTGATTTCTTTCAAGATCACTTTAATGTAACTTTTTTTTTTTTTCGTAAATAAAAAAAAAGTGTGATGTGCATAATATATTATTATGTTTTTGGGAAAAAACATAGGGTTTTTTGAAAATTAAATTTTAATTTACCTGCAATGCATATTTATAATTAAAGCCGATACTAGGTTTTAGTCTGAATATCTAGTTATGGGTTTTATAATTAAAATGTACATATAAGTATTAGGAATGTTATGGAAACAATAAAATTTTATAATTAATTTGAGCAAATAGTTCATATTGTTTCTTTGTTTTTTTGAAGAACAAAAAGGCTTTTTTCCTTTTAATGGCAACAATGATATTTGTGAGAGTGAAAGGGAAAAAACCCCTATTATATCCTTAACAAGGGTACCATCTATAGACCTATTAAATACAAGTGGTTTAGTTTAGCCGGGGAAAAGTTTTAAAATAAAGATAAGGGCTGTAGCACGAAATAAAAACAAATATTTGGCTATCCTCGTTTTTCTTAGGATAATTATTATACTTTGCCATTGAACTAGCAAAACTACTTTTAATAATTTTAGAAAACCCCGAAATATCAATCTTAAATGCGGCATCTGAACTAAACAGCATAGATTATAAAATTTATTCGACTTAAAAAATTTACAAATTTTATCTTTATAAATGTTCTGACCAGAATGTTTCTGAATAAAACATGCAGGACCGACCTCAGTATGCATTGGAAATAGCTTGGCTTAGGCAACAGGATCCAGAGTTTTTAAATAAAATTCTATTTAGCGACGAGTCTTCAGTCACTATAGCAGGAATGTTTAATCGCAGAATAAACATTATTGTCCAGAGAAAACCTCACCGAATTCACCAACATAACAATTTTTTGTTTCCATGGTTTCTTGACAGTAATACAAAACTGTGCAATTTATTTATAATTAAAGCTAAAATATCTGAAAAATGATTCACTTAAATAACATTAATATATATATTTGAAATCAGAAAAAAAACGATTTTTAGTTGTAGCGCATACACAGGGTGTTCTATTTAAAAAAGTAAAAGTTGTCTATATTTTTCCATATTTTTAATGCGATATTTTTTTACTGGAAATTTCAAAAGATAATATGAAACTACAATTTTTAGATTTTTTTTCTTCAAAAATAAAGGCTCCAGATGCTACGTAAATGTAATCAAAGACCCAGTACTTACATGACACCTTAATTTTTTTTTAAATTTGCTTTTATTTCATGAAAGAAACTCTCCTTACATCAAAAAGTTAACTATCGGAAAATTAAACCTATTCGCTTAAGTAAATCCTTGTTTCATGATTTAAAATTCGGGATTAAGATTTTACTAACTCAAAACTAGCCAATTAATTACTAAGAACTACAAAATACTTGATAAAAATAGAGAATTAGTAAAAAGTTTGGGAAAGTACACACTACACAAAATGAAGTTTACACTGACGTGCCGTAATTCGCTATGATTGGTGTTTAACTTATTATGGCGGACTATTGTATTTTTTAGTTTTTTAATTTAATATTAATAATTTTTGGATGCTGTCATTATCCTATTGGAAAAAACGTGATAAAGCTTATTGGGTATTATACAAACCTGGTAAACTATTCTTAAGATACCAAACAAAATACAAGAAAACTATATTTAAATTTAAAAATAAAATGTCTTTTCTCTACCAGTTTAAAATAACTAAATATTTTGGACCAAATAAGCAACTATTTAAAAAAAATACTATAGATACAGCTGACAATGAGTGTTAATTACATTTACAATGCGAGGACCTAATTGATAGCGTGTAACTTGAAAAACTAAAGGGAGTTGTTCTTATAAAAAAATATGATGTGACTTTAAAATTGTGCAAAGGTTTAATTTTTTTACAAAGGTACAATCTATATCGACATTCGTTATTTGGTCCATTAAATGCACTCTATGTGCTTTATCAGTGACTTAAGATAAAAGTTACGCCTTTTTTAGAATTAAGAGTCCGTTTTGCTGAACGATGCATAAATGTAACGTGACGTAATGGTTTTTAAAGCTCGTTTTCTAAGTTAAACTGGAAAAAGTTTGCATTCTCCTCAATCCACGTTAAATGGATCATTTCATATAGGATTTATAGCAGAAATATACGGGGTTTTCGTTTAAAATTTTATTAAAGGTATTATTGTAAGACATAAAAAAATATTATAACTGGTCGGTATTTTTTCCTTTTAATGTGTTTCTTGCTTTTTTCCAGGTTTTTTTATTTGTAGAAGTTAAAGTTAAAATTAGTTATTTCATAGACCATGGAAGGCAAACCTTTATTAATCTACGTACCATAAGGTTTTAATCTGCCATAAAATCACATTAAATTAAATATAAATGAAAAAAAAACTAAAAAACTGTGATTTTAATTGAAGACGAAAATAGTATATTACATAATAAGTGTGGTAACTAGGTTTTTAGCACACGCTAAGTGAAGTTTGAAATACGAGCCGCAGGCGAGTCTTTTCATTCACTTAAGTGTGCTAAAAACCTTTACCACGCGAGTTATGTATACTATTTTATCTACAACCGTTCGTTTAGATTAAATACAAATTAATTATATTCTAAAATTGCCCAACTTGGTCACCAGCAATGATTTAACTTTTTTTATTGTTATGAAAATTGGGATGTCATAACTTTTGGAATTATAGCAGAATATTAAGGGCAAAGATAAAAAGACGACAGTTTTATTTTACTTGATGTCAAACTTGACTTTTATTTACATAACTGTTTTACCTTTATTTTAAATACAAGGTTACTAAAACTTAAAAACTCAACAGCCCCTCTATTTAAAATAAACTAAACCTTGCTTCTTCGCACACATCTTGATCATGATCTTGTCCACTGCTTTCGTCTACGAGTGTGCAACTTGCTTATCTGTTGGAACATATTTTAATTCAATTATTTTTTTAATTTTCTCTCTAAAAAAATTGTGCCTAACCTTTGTATGTTTAGTCCGAGCATGATAAGTACTATTATTTGCAAGATGCTGAGCTCCTTGATTGTCAATGTATAAAGTAGTGGGTCACGTGCAATGTCCCAATTTCTCGGTTAAGCTTCTAAGCCTAAAGCCTCTTTGGTTGCCATTGACATAGTCATGTACTCGCTCTCGGTTGTCGATAAAGCAACTGTGATTTGTCGCTTGGTTGCCCATGAAATAATTGTTCCATTTTTCAAGTTGTGGACTTTCTTTCATCAACATCTCCTGCCCAGTCTGCATCAGCATATCCAATAACTTCACTTTTCTTACAGTCTGAGCCATCAAATTCTAACTTGTATAAAATTGTTCCTTTAAGATATCGCAAAATTCGCTTAACTGCACACTAATGAATTGGACCTGGATTATGGGAAAACATGCTTATATTGTTGACAGCGAAAGAAATATCAGGTCTTGTGATCTGTGCAGCAAACAGTAAGCTTCCAACTACTTCTTGGTACGGAACTTTCGACATTTTCTCAATTTCTTCTTCTGTCTTTGGTGCCATATCCTTGGAAAGTTTTTCTCCAATCACAACTGGCGTGTCAACGGATTTACAATTCCACATGTTAAATT
This sequence comes from Listronotus oregonensis, assembly GCA_019359885.1. Classification (NCBI taxonomy): domain Eukaryota; kingdom Metazoa; phylum Arthropoda; class Insecta; order Coleoptera; family Curculionidae; genus Listronotus; species Listronotus oregonensis. The sequence goes on along the minus strand of JAHBCN010002813.1, from coordinate 80,113 downwards.
TCTTTAAGATATCTTCAATGTATCGACTTTGGTATAGCCAAATTTTCTTTTCTTTTCTGTTTCTTGTTATTTGCATGCCCAATACAAATCTGGCTTCTCCAATATCCTTCATCTTGAAGTGTGACATAAGCTGTGTTTTTAGATTATTCTTCATAGCGCAATCATTTGAAAAAATAATCATATCATCTACCCATATTGCTACTATCAAAATACTTGTTTTATCAATTTTAAAGTAGACACATAAATCAATTCTGACTGAATCAAACCACATTTTTTCAGGCATTCATCCAATTTTAGATTCAAACTCTGCTTGCTTGTTTTAACCCATAAAGTGATTTTTGAAGCTTGCAAATTTTGTTTGACTTGCAGAAACCTTCTGGTTGTACCATATATATTTCCTCTGTTAGATCACCTTGCAAAAGCCGTTACAGCATCAAGCTGATCGATTTCTAATCATATTCTGCGGCCACTGCTAACAAGTATCTAATTGAAGTATAGCGGACAACTGGAGAATAAGTTTCTTTATAGTCAATTCCTTTCTTTTGATGGCAACCTTTAATGACCAGCCTTGCCTTATATTTTACAATGTTACCACTTGCATCCTTTTTTGTTTTGAATGCCCATTTGTTATTTAAAGGCTTTCTGTCACCAGAATATTCTACTAACTCCCAAGTTTGGTTGTCAATCAGAGCAGAATATACTTCCTTCATGGCTGCACGCCATAGGTCACTATCAGGTCTGCTAAGAGCTTCTTCAACGGTCACTGGATCTGCCTCATCAACCATAGTTACAAAACTGACCTCATAGTCTTCTAAACTTCTTGGTGCTCTTCTTTCTCTCTCACTTCTGCGTAAAGTTTGTGTAGTTTGGTTTGATGAAGAGGGATAAATCAGTTCGGAAGAGTCGAAATCTGTATTGGTCATATATTCGTGGTCAAAATCAGGTGTTTTAAAATTAGGTTCTATCTGAGGAATAACTTCGTCCAACGCGGTTTCTGGCGAACTCGTAAGAGTCGAAGATGCTTCTCCTTGAACTTCTATAACACTTCTACTAGGTTCAGTTCTTACTTCTGCTTCAATTTGTTCTTCTGGAAAAATGAAAAAATGCTTTTCATTTTTCTTCTGATTCTTTTCTAACAGTAAACTGCCCTTCTCGTTTTCAAAAAATGTCACATCTCTAGCAATAAGCACTTCTTTCTTTATAGGGTCAAATAGTCGATAAGCTTTGCTCTCTGTGCTATAACCAATCATGATACATGGCATAGTTTTTCTATCCAACTTTTTGCGTTTTTCTTTTGGAATGTGAGCATGTGCTTTACAACCAAAAATACGGAGCCCCTCTAGCTTGGGCTTTGCCCACTCCATGCTTCTTCTGGCATTTTTCATCCAAACATTTCGTCGGTGATCGATTTAGAAGATACACAGCCGTGTTCGCTGCTTCTGCCCAGAAAATGTTGGGTAATTCTGAATGGATTAACATGCATCTGGCTTTCTCAATAATTGTCCGGTTCAAACGTTCAGCTTTTCCTTTCTGTTCTGCTGTGTACGGTACTGTCCGCTGATGTATGATACCATTGCTTCTCAAGAAATTTTCAAAGGTTTATTAACGTACTCACCACCATTATCAGTACGTAAGATCTTTATTGTTTTTCCTGTTTGATTTTCTACTAGATTCTTGAAAGTTTTGAACTGTTCGAACGCCTCACTTTTGACTTCAAAAATACGCAAACGTTTGTGACTGTAATCATCGAGAAAAGTTATCATATATCGTGAACCTACTAAGCTTTTAGATTCAATCGGTCCACATAAGTCTGAGTGAATCAATTCAAGCACTTCTTGCTACGCGAGTTGCTCTCCTTAAACGGCAATCGGTGGCCTTTTCTTGAACACAGATTTCACACTTTGAAATTAATTGTTCATCGAATTTAACATCTGAGACCATACCATTTTTCAATTTGTCCAAGCTGCATAGTTTAAGTGTCCTAGACGACGGTGCCACATCATTTTTCAGTTACTTGCGGAAACATGGCATGCTAGTTCATTTGTACGTACTAAGTCCAGTTGAAATAAACCATTTTTTAGGGTGCCGGTCGCAATTAGATGCTGCTGCGGATCATAAATTTTACAACCCGTAGATTTAAAAACAACTGAAAGATTTCTTTTAACCATTTGACTCACCGATAGTAGGTTGACCTTTAAATCCGGAACGTAGACTGTGTTCTGAGCCTTAAGAAAAACTGTATCAGAAACTGGTAATTTTACTGTACCATTTTTAGATGCTGACATAACCTGGTTATTTGCAGTGCTGATTTCGATACTCACTTGTGGGTTTGACATTTTCAAGCATATTAGCATCATTGGTCATTGAATGCTTGCTGCGGAGTCAAGAAACCACGTATTTTCAGCGTTTATACTGCTTGAAGATACTGATAACGCAGAATAACATGCCACATCTTTGTTATCTTTGTGCTTGTCACAATCTTTGGCAAAATGTCCGTATTTGTTACATTGGAAACAACGCACTGACTTACTATTTCGGCTTTACCATGGGCATTTTCTTTCAAATGATTCGGATGGTTTTTCTTAAATCTTCTACTGTAGTACGCTTCTTGATTTGTCCTTTCTGGTTTGACATCCTGAAGTAATTTCAATTTGATGCTGTCACCTGTCACTGCAACACCACTGCTCTCGATTCCCATGATCATCGGTCGGTATTCATCTGGTAAACCAGCAAGAAGAATCACACCAATCCATTCTTCACTAACGTGAATCCGATTTCTGAGAGTTTGTGTGCGGTACTGATTATTTTATTGACATACTCCTCAACTGAGTCTTCCAACTTGGTGGTAATTAATGTACGTAAAGTCCTACCTTCCTGGTCAGTCCCTTGTCCTCAAAAGCTTTGATCAAGTTATCCCAAACTTCTTTTGCAGTTTTGGCTGACTGGACATGTATATTAACCGTTTCCAGGAGTAAAATAATCTTACTTTTGATTTCGATATCTTTTTTCATCCGTTTCTGTGCCCAATACACAGTTCCAAAGTTCTTCATGTTCCAAATAAGTTTTATCGTGAATTTCACGAATCAAAATTCTCTCTTCCCTCAATTTTCTATGGGCGGAATTCCGGTTGACATAATAACTTAGTAGCGTTGCTCTGGGCCCGTAACCTTTTGGAATTATAGCAGAATATTAAGGGCAAAGATAAAAAGACGACAGTTTTATTTTACTTGATGTCAAACTTGACTTTTATTTACATAACTGGTTTTACCTTTATTTTAAATACAAGGTTACTAAAACTTAAAACTCAACAATAACGACAAATAAAAAGCAACGCCACTTTGAAGTTGTCAGTCAAAAAGTCAGTCGAAAATATGGAGATTTCCCGGCTAGTTAAAGCTGCCACGGCGAACTTTCTGCCACAGAAATCCGGAATTCGCTACGAAAAGGCCTATGATATGTTTATCGAATGGTGCTCCCATAAAAAAGTGAATAACATAAATAAAGATGTATTAATTGCCTATTTTAAAGATAAGTTCAAGGAAAAGAAGTCGCTTTGGTGCTATTATTCAATGCTGAAGTCCACCTTGTCCATAAAAAAGAACATTCAGATAGACAAATTTCCAAGATTAATAGCTTATTTGAAAAGAAAAACCATAGGCAATAAACAGAAGAAGTCCGAGGTTTTTACGCGCGCGGAAGTCAACAAGTTCATGGAAGAAGCTCCTGATATAGATTTTTTGATGATGAAGGTAGGTTCTAATGTTCAATATTAAAGTCAGTCAGTACACAGAAAAATTATGTCCTAGTGTTAACTTTTGGGCACACTTTAACTCAATATTTATAATTTCGGACGCCAGGTACCTAATAAATTCACGTTTATCTCAAATAAACATCCACAACAAAGTAAAAAAAACATATTCTGCAAAAATCTATAATTTGCATCAATAATTCTATAAGTTGTCAGTCATAGTCACTGTCAGAAATAGGACAAGGTTCAAGAAAAACGAAGTTTTTCTCTTAATTTTTTTTATATGTTATTGATGTTCATTTAAGAAAAACGTTCATTTATTAGATACCTGGTGTTTCAAATTACGCATGTGTAAAATTTCAGTATTTAATACAGTATGGGAAAAAAGTTAACATTGGGTCAACATTTTTCAACGCAAATATCTATAATGCATGATAAAAAATGCATCGTATAATATAAAATAATATTTGTTTTAGGTGGTACTTGAAATTGGAATATCTGGAGCGTGCAGGAGGGAGAAGCTTACAAATATAAAATTGGAGGATGTCAAACAGGAAGGGGCGATCTTGGTTATAACAATTTCCGACTCGAAAAACCACACAAGCAGAAAATTCCTTTTGTGTGGTCAAAATTTACAAAAAGTATATACATCTTAGGCCATCTAATACTCCACACAATCCAATCTTCACTTTTTAAAGTAAGGGAAAATGTAAATCTCAACCTGTAGGTATCAACACAATGGGAAAAATACCGGCCAAAATAGCCCAATTTTTAAAACTAAATGATCCGACCAAGTTTACCGGTCATTGTTTTCGGAGGACTTCTGCCACCTTATTGGCTGATGCTGGGGGAGATATCTTAACCCTGAAACGACATGGTGGCTGGAAATCGTCGGCAGTGACGGAGACCTACGTCGACGGTCGAAAATAAACTCCTAGTTGCAAGAAAAATCAGCACAGCGCCAAGCCCAAATCAGGAGATTACGGTTTTAAAGAAAAGTTCGCAATTTAGGAGCTCTACCAAAATAATCATAGAACCAGAAAGTAGTTCAACTCTAGAGCGCTTACCTTCGATTACCATAGGAAATGTTACAAATTCCAGCATAACGATAAAATTGTAAAAACAATTTAATTAATAGTTTATAGTTTATAATTTTTAGTTGTTATTTAATTAAGTTTTTTTATTTACTTGTTTAAAGTTGTTAAATTTTTAAGTTATGTTTGTGTGTCAATTTAAAAATGCCAATAATTATAATTTCAATAAAAATTAAATAAAAAATTGTTTATTTATTTTTTACCACACTAGTGCGTTTAAATGATTTTTACCGCACTTGTGCGTTAAAGTAATAGTTACCGCACTAATATGGGTGTGTAAAAACATAATTTACGCACGGTTGTAGATAAAATAGGTTGTTCTAATAGACCCCTAAATTCCTGAATTAATGCCGTACTCAAAATATTTTGCCATCAATGACACGCGTGTCATTGATTCACCATTGCTGCTATAGACGCTTTTTGTATACATCCTTTTTTTAAAGCCTAATTTTTATTTTTTAAAAATGTATGTGTTTCGTTTTCTTATTATTTCTGATGATAAATATGTTTTAATTATTACAACAAGTAGCATATTTTGCGAGATCAGATTGTAGCTTGCTACTTTTGAAATTTATACATTCTAGTTCCTAAAAAATGTATTTTTTTAAAAAAAAATAACACGTTATTATTATTAATTGTTTTTTTAATTTCTAAATATTTATTTAAGACTTTATGGTAATTTAAAAAAAACAATATAAAAAAAAAAAGAACTAACCAGATTTATATAGCTTTAATGATACTGCTTGTAAAACCTTTACCTTAACAGGCATTTTTCTTCAATAACAATAATGTCTATTTGTAAATATGCAAAATGGTTAAATTATTATTTCCAAAAATAAAACAAGTTGACCTTATTAAATCCTATATTTAGCTATTTTTCAAGAACTTTAATTTAGTTTTTACATTTATGTTCCTTTTTCAATTTGGACTTATAAAATGTATTTATTTTTAAAGGAAACAGAAGCAAGTTAAATTTAGGCCCACAAGAAAAACGAAAAATAGAGTTTTTATACAGGGTTTTATACAGCCATCATAATTTTTCCCGCCGAATTCATCGCATCAAGTACAAATGCATCCATTGGTGCGATGTCTGGGCTATTTGGTGGCCAACGAAGTAAGTGTTCCGTTACAGCCAATCCACTCATTGTAACGCCCAATTGAACACACTACAACTTCTGGAACTGCATGAGGTGAAGCGCGATTTGGCTACCAAGTAATATTATTAAAGATTTGCAAGAGATCTTTGATCGGGTTTTAAACAAACCGAAGGTATCTTTGGCCTTTTAAAAAGCAACAATAAAATAGAGATCCAACAATTTGCTAATATCCCATACCACACATGGAGTATGTGACCTTGAAGCTTAATTTTTTCATATTTATGTTTTTCGCCGATTGTATATCCCTGATGTTGTAAAAAAGCTTCATCAGTCCATAGAATTTTATAATATAAGTTGTCCTACTCTTGCTCTCCCATCAGCATCAAAGCAAAAATCGAAAACGAAGTTCCTTTTCTTAGATACTGAATAGAGAGAATGCTTTATAGTTTGATGCCAAGTTTTTTTAGTGTCTTTTGAATTGTTTTATAACTGACCCTTCGAAATCCTGTACTTTACTTTTTGTACCGTCTGTGGAATAAAACTCATCGGATTTATCGTAAAATATTAAACAATGACGATATAATGTTCTAAAATTATTTTTAATGTTTTTGTTTCTTCCATTAGAGTACTACTTCTGTACCCACTAAAATCCTTCTCTGGAAACTCTCAAAAAGTCTTGTTTGTGTTTCTCGAGCATTTTCTTCATTTTTATAACACAATTTTACAATTCGTAGCTAGTCTTTTAATGAATATTTACTTTTGTAACGTAAATTTGTTACTTATTCGTGAAAAATGTAAACAATTTTAAATCTAGATTTTTTAATTGTGGAAGAAACAGGTATCCGTATCAATCTGGTACGTAGACGAATATTTTAAATTAAAAATTTTTTATTTTAGAAAAAAAGATATACCAGGAATCACATAACCGCATTTAAATAGGGCATTTCCAAAAAAAAAATCCAAATAATCCCTAGCAGTTTTATCTGATGTTCAATTATTTTTCAATCATTATTTTTAAAATCGGCGGAAATATTGTATATGATGGCTATTTTAGTTTTTTTTTTTAATTAAATTCCAACATAATTAAAAAGAGGACCTTGTTGGACCTTGTGTAAGTATTTATACATTACCCCCACAAAACACCGGCCTCTACAAGGTGATCCCAGTTTGAAAGTTGACTTCCTTGCCAACCGTTTATTTGATTTTGACAATCTTTTTTTTTTGTTAATTCAAAATTAATTTCTTTATAACGATTTACGAAATCTTTAAAACAATCGTGCATCTTTAATAAAGACAAAGATAATGCCATAATTAAAAGAAACAAAAGGTTTAAAAGATATAAGGCACAGGCTGTTACAAATTTTAAAAAAAACTTGTCTTATTTTGAGAAGGCGTAGAAGGGCCACACAAATTTTTATTTTTAATTTCAGTACTAAGTCCGACTTCCTGAATTCCGACTTACAACTCGAATTTGACTTCGAACCGAATTCCGACTTACAACTCGGAATTCGACTTAACTCGGAATTCCGACTTAACCGAATTCCGACCACAACTCGAATTCCGACTTAAATCGGAATCCGACTTCCTCGGAATTCCGACTACAACTGGAATTCCACTTCAACTCTTAATTCCGACTTAAACCGGAATTTGACTTCGAACTCGATTCCCACTTAACTCGAATTCCACTTGCAACTTGAATTGATCTAAACTGGAATTGACTTACAACTCGAATCGACTTACAACTCGAATTCACTTACAACTCGGAATCGACTTACAACTCTAATTCCGACTTAAACTCGGAATTCTGACTTCGAACTCGGAATTCCGACTTCAACTCGGAATTCCGACTTGAACTCGGAATTCCGACTTAAACCTCGGAATTCCGACTTCAACTCGAATTCGACTTCAACTCGAATTCCGACTTAAAACTCGGAATTTCAATTTGAACTCGGAATTTCAAGTACATTGGATTGTATTGCATTGTAGTAAATGGTCGTTCGGCTCAACATAGCCCTTCTCCCCTTCGTCCCAGGAAGATCTTTTGTGGATACCCTGCATTTGTTGATGCTTCAAGACCCAAACTTTTGGCAAAGTTGGAGATGTTCCGGGGGCAAGTTTCATTGTATTTGGGTGTCAAAATGCTTCTTCTGGATATTTTAACCTTTGGCGTGTTAATTCCATGTATTCGCATAGTATTTGTTCCGTGGTTTCGCTCGATTGGTCACAAAACCTGCAGCGTTCATTGTCAGTATTTTCCATATTTTTGAGGTAATACGTCAAAGGGCCGTGTCCTGTCAGAAAATTGATGGTTCATTTAGTTCATAAATTCATAAAGTTCTAATAGCTTCTTGAGTAGGAGAGATGATTCTTTCTTGGTGCCACAAACAAGCTATCCCTGGAGAATCTTAATTTTGCGCAGACGCTGGATGTCAGACGGGAGTTAGCTTATGCGGGCAGCTATATTATAGGGTACTGCGCATGGGAAAAATGACAGCTGTCACCTGTCAAATTTTACCTGTCAAATATCATATGTCAAAACAACCATTTAGCTTACGTTGATGAAATCTATCTTTAGGTCCTATACATGCGAAAAAAAAATGGCGGCTGTCCCCTGTCAAATGTTACCTGTCAACTGCTTGGCCAGGCTGAGCTGGTCAATGTGATAACGTCATTGTAAATTAGGTCTTTACTTAAATCGTCTTTTAGCTGTCCAATGCTTTCTGTCAACTGTCATATCTCGGGAACCACGTGACTTAGAAATGATCTGTAAAGTTTGGGATACGTAACATAAAGTTTTAAATTAACCAGCGTCAGAACAGTTTCGTCGGCTAGTTTTCAGGAGTTATCGACGGAAATTGAACCCAATGATGATTAAAATTGAAACGTTGTATATTATTATAAAGCTGATATATCAATCGTTTAGTAATTATATTATTTAAATCAACTGTTAAGACCTTAGGCTACGTATCCTAAACTTAACAGCTTATTTCTATGTCACGTAGTTTCTAAAATATGATAGTTGACATGATGTGGACATGTGATAATGATGATAGTTTACATTTAAAACGTTAAATACACTCTATCTTCCTCCAACCTATAGGATAATTCGATATTCACACTAGGAACTAAAATGTGGGCCTTTATGGTGTTAATTATTCTTTGACCTTAAAATCCAGTTTCGTTTTTTCAACTCCTATACTAAGGCCACAATGGTTGATTTTGCCTTGGAGTTACTGTTCTCATCGCTAATTGATACGTCTCGCCTTGACAGCTGTAGCGCCCTTATGGTTAAGGAGAGCGGCATGTGACTTTTACCATTTGATAGGTATGATGATATCACGTGATTATTGACATATGTCAATGAAAAATAAATTTTTTTATACTATTTTACTATGTCCTCTTAGCATTTGATGGTATAATTTTTTATATGATTTACATGCCCTTACAACGCGTCCAAGTAAGATAAATTTCCTAAGTGATGTGGTTAATAATTGGAGCCAAAGCATTTCTGTCATTTAAGGGTTAATTTCAATACCTTATTCACCGGTCGATTGGTATATGCTTTACCTTATAATATTAAACAACGTTTTAATTATCAACGAGGTTATATTCAGATTTTAGCCGATAAATCCTAAATGCTATCCCACGAAAAACCGTTCTTGCGATGATTGATTTAAGACCTTAGGCTACATATCCTAAACTTTACAGATCATTTCTAAGTCACATGGTTTTCGAGATATGACAGTTGACAGATACCATTTGACAGGTTACAGCCATCATTTTTTCACGCATGCGTAAGACCTTAAGATAGATCTTATTCACTTAAGCTAATTTTTTTAAGTCACTTGGTTTTTGACATATGATAGTAACAGGTAAAATTTGACAGGTAACAGCTGTCATTTTTCACGCAGGACCCTATAATATAGCTAGCCCGGTAAGCTAACTCCCGTCTGACAGCCTTGCGCAAATTTAAAATTCTTTCCCGGGAGAGCTTGTTTCGTGGCACCAGAAAGAATCATTTTCCCTACTCAAGAAGCTATTAGAACTTATGAATTTATGAACCAAATGAACCATCAATTTTCTGACAGGAACGGCCCTTTGAGGTATTACCCAAAATATGGAAAATACTGACAATGAACGCTGCAGGTTTTGTGACCGATCGAGCGAAACCACGGAACAAATACTATGCGAATACATGGAATTAACACGCCAGGCTAAAATATCCAGAAGAAGCATTTTTGACACCCGAAGGACAAGAAACTTGCCGCCCGAACATCTCCAACTTTGCCAAAAGTTTGGGTCTTGAGAGCATCAACAAATGCAGGTATCCACAAAAAATCTTCCTGGGACGAAGGGGGAGAAGGGGATGTTGAGCCGAACGACCATTTACACAATGCAATAAATCCAATAGTACTTGGGAAAATTTCCCAGTTCAAAGTCGAAATTCGAGTTGTAAGTCGGAATTCGATTTTAAAGCGGAATTCCGAGTTGTAAGTCGGAATTCCGAGAAAGCGGAATTCCGAGTTGTGCAATTCCGAGTTCGAAGTCAGAATTCCCATTTAAGCGGAATTCCGAGTTTAAGTCAAAATTCGGTTGTAAGTCGGAATTAGTATGAAAAAAAAATAAAAATTTGTGTGGCTCTTCTCGACTTCGTAATTTTGCACTTCGTTTATGCTTTAATTGAATTATGAATAAACAATTTTGACATAACATCGTTACTTACAATTCAATCTCATCAAAAAATATAAAAATTAAATTAACAGTTTGCGAAAAACCCAAACTTTGCAACCAATATGTGGTGGCCCATTTTTTATGAAGGTAGGTGTAGTCTTAGGTTTAAAAAATAAAAAAAGCAAAAAACTTACCTGTGAGAACTACTGTACAGTTTGTATTGTTTGGGTACGTAGGAGCATCGGGTGGATAGGCAGGACTAAAAAATTCCTTGTTGGTAATGTCAGCAAATCGATAACATGGATGTGTTTTCGGGTAAGGATTGACATACTCTGGAAGTTGAGTAGGTTCTTGTGTCGGTAGAGCGAGCTCTGTGTCACCTTAAAAAAAAAAAAAACAAGTAAGGTTTTTTCCAAAAAAAAAATAGTAATTAAATGTAAATATTGCCAAAAATATTTTTGATGTTAATAACTAGCTTGTTTATAAAAATTTGTATGCCATTTCTAATAAAAAACAATATCGCACACTTCCTTTAAAAGTGACATGAATCAAAAAATGTAATTTTGCATTAAAGCCAAAGAAAAATAGTTTTACTAACGAAATTTATGATTATGCTTTTCTCTGCATGCACATTATCAAAGTAATTTTAATTTGGTTTTATTTTCAAGATAAAAAAGAGCAAATATTTTTTATATTATTATTTTTGAGCTATGTCACTTTAATACAAAATTTACGCATTTTAGTCTATTTTTTAGCATGATTTTGTTTGTAGCAGTTTCTTAGAATTTACTTACTTCCAGCAGTAAATTACAGAAATTCCCTAGTGACGACTATTTCGCAATAATATGGATTTTTTAGGAGTTAATTTTACAAAAGTAAATAAATTTGAAATTTTTAGGACTTGGTTACTTCTCAATAGGAAGTGCTTATTGGCTTATCACCTACTTTATTAAAATTTGATATACTGGTTTTTTCATACCCAATCAAAAATAAGAGAAAATGTACCGATGATATTTAAAATTTGAAATTACTAGTCACTTTCCATAAAACTGGAAGTGATACAAAACAACTGACTAAAAATGCATATTAACGTAATTTTTTTAACTATAAAAATATAAATTTTAAAGAGGCAAGCATTTTTAAGAAACAGCGATGCCTGCTACCTGCCAAAGCCACCGCGATCCAAAGTTCTAAGTAGCCAATTGTTACTACGCCTGTTGGGAGCATTGCGCAGAGAAACTTTCAGCTTTTATACTATAATGTAAGTCTGGCGTAAAATTTACCATTGTAATTATTTTTAATCCTATTTTTATGTAAGGCCTGCTTGAATATACAGGGTTTTTCACTTAAAACTCCGCATGCCAATATCTCGAAAACGAATGGGAATAATTAATTTCTGTAAAAAGTGGTCAATATGTGGGGTCAAATAGATATTTTTTACAATTAAATAAATTCGACGACTACTATGAGCTATGAGGCGTCGCGTCGAGTCGAAAATATAAATCGATTGCAGAGACTTGGCAATTATTTCAAGTGAAATTACAAGCGATAAAGTTTGTCATTGCTGCGTCAAAGGTATTTTTAAATTTTGTCATAAGAAATTCAATTTTTTTTTGTTTAAATAAAAATTGCAATAATTTTGTGAAAATGATCCAATTTAGCAACAAAAAAAAGTAGACATGATGTTACTGGTGTTTGGAGAATGCAGGTCAAATTGTAGAGTTTATAGAACTTGAGAGAATATGGCAGTTCCGTAAAACCTAAGAGAAATGGAAGAAGGACGACTACAACTAATGAAAATGCTGCTGCTGTAATTCAGCAGGTTAATAATAACCCAAAGATATCCCTATTAAAAATAAAAGAACGATGTTCATCGTGGAGAATCGTAAATAGAAACTCTTTTCGCTCTTACAAAACTAAACTAGTGTAAAAATTAAAACCAGGTGATCCCGCTAAAAGAATAAATTGCTTAGCAAAATTTTCAGATTTGTACAGCCAGGATAAAAATGTTCTCTTAAACATTTTATGGAGCGATGAAAGTCGATTCCATAATAATGGAATTGTAAACAGACACAACTGTCGCTTTTGGTCGCAAAACCATCCTGGTTGGATCACAGAAAGAGGTAATCAACGAGTTTTTGGCATCAATGTTTGGTGCGGCATATTAAACATATTCGTTATAGGACCTTACTTTTATAAAGGCACTTTAAATGCAGCTCGCTATTTAAGGTTTCTTCGAAATACACTTTCGAACTTGTTAGAAGAAGTAGCCCTTCAGACCAGAATGAGTATGTGGCTACAGCAGGATGGAGCGCTTGCACATAATGCCGAAATTGAAACCATCCATCTAAAGAGAGAATACCCCAATAAATGGTTTGGTACTAATGGACCGATAAAATGGCCGGCGAGGTCTCCGTACCTCACACCACTAGATTATTTTCTTTGGGGTTACTGAAGGACGTCGTATAAGGAACCTATTGAAGATATGGCTGATCTGATTAACAAAATAAGTGCAGCATGTGCCTCTTTTACAAGAAGAAACCTCCTACAAGTGACCCAAGCCCATTTATTAAAAGTTTTTGATAGTTTTGTTTGAGCAAATGGATATAATTTTAAACAAAATTTTTAATTTGTTTCATTAGGTATGGACTTAATTGTCATAATAATGTTGTTTATTTGTTAACACTTTACTTTAGTTTATTTATTTATCTTATCACAAGTAAATTCGAGCCTACATTGGGAGAGTGAAGGGATGGTTGCCTTCGCTTTACATCAGCATACTGTTTTTAACTCTAACTATTACTTTAGTTACAATTTAAACTATTTATTTGGTTTTAATAAATAATAATTTGTTTTATTTAATTTTTTAAATCACATTTTTTGTCTATCAAAAAATTTATACTATAAATCGGTATAACTAAGAAACAAGTAAAGTAAACAAGTTTAAGTAAATAACAAAAAAATATTTAAATAATATGTACCATCGTGCCGAAAAAAAAACTGGGACAGCAATATCTCCTAAATCTCTTGGTCTATTAAAATAATATATTTTGATGTTGTCAAAGTTAATTTAATTTTGTGACAGCCGCGTCAACAAAATCGTTCTTTCAAAATGCCCGCATTATCTCTTCAACAAAAAGCGATAATATACACTCGTGTGATGGATGGAGTTCCCATAAGAAGAATCGCAGAAGAATTGGGCATTAGTAGCTAAGGCAAAAATTGCAGAATATGGAGCTATTGTAAGAAATCCAGGTTCTGGTCGACCAAAAATTTCAAACGACATTCAAGATAGAGAGTTAGTTGGCTTTCTAAGAAACAATCCGTTTGAAACAGCAATAAAGTCGAAAGAAACACACATTTTCCTGGTTCTGCTAATACACCTCGTAGTAGGATAAGAAATTTGGAAATTAAAAGTTGCTGTGCAACAAATAAAATATTCTTGACTGAAGCAAACAAACAGAGAAGATTAGAATTTGCCCATCAATATGCAAACCATAACAACATATGGGAAACGGTAATATTTTCGGATGAAAAAACCTTTCAATCGTACAATAATGGCAAAATCCGCATTTACAGGCCTTCTAATACCAGATATAATGGAAGATATACACATAAGACTAATCAAAGTGGACGTTTTAGTATAAACGTTTGGGCCTGGACTAGTTTTAGAGAATCAGGCGTTTGTCAAATAGTGCAGGAGGCTTGATGCCTTAGGATATTGCAATATCCTAACAAGTTATATGCCTTCGGTTGGTGTAGTCTATGGGCAAGATTTTATCTTCCACATGATAATGCTCCTATACATACAGCCCGTATAGTTCAAAACTATCTAGAGAAAGACGAATTCAAGTTTTACCGTGGCCCCCGAAAAGCCCTGATATAACCCAATTGAAAACTTTGGGGTAAAATGGCAAAATATATGTATAAAAAAACGGGAAGAAAAAAAAACCCAAAAATAACCGAAGAATATACCAGAAATTTAAATTTTTAAAATATGCCACGACGTTTGCAAAGCTGTAATTGATCACAACGGTGCGCTTACTAAGTATTAATAAATTTTTTTTCCCAAAATTTTATCAAAAAAGATAATATTAGTTGTTTTGGTTTATTTATAAAATGTGTTAAAATAAAATAAATAACGAAAAATAAAAATGTTTTGTATCAATATTATTATTTAAATATGTATATTAAGACTCGAAAAGTCATAATGCGTAAATATGCATACCATACCCAAGGAATGCGATTTACTATAATAGACCAGGAGACAATTTCCTACCTAAATTTTATTGTCCCAGTTTTTTTTCGGCACGATGGTTTCCCATGCACGTAATTTCAAAGTCCCTGCAATCGATTTATATTTTCGACGCGTCGCGAGGCCCGGCTCATAGTAGGCGTCGAATTGTTTAAATTTCTAAGAATGTCTATTTGACCCCACATATTGACCACTTTTTACAGAAATTAAATATTTCTATTCGTTTAGAACTGTAAATTTACCCATAGTAACGGCAATAATTAGTTACTTTTATTACATTCTGTTAGTCATATCATATAATTTTTGGGGATAAAATTAAAAAAAAAAGTATAATTTCATCCAAATGGATATACAAAAATAGTGGAAACGTAGATTCTAATATGTATTGGTAAAAATGTTTCAGTTAAAATCAAACAATAATTTATTGTTAGAAAACATGGTGAACAAATTAAAGTAGATTTAATATACAAACATATCAATATACACCAATATGACCAATGCTCGCATTGACTAATTTAGTTTTTGGTCACTAGTTTTCTGTTCAATAAACGCATCGTGTGGCATAATAATTTCCCAGAGGTGCACACGAGGAAATAGGTCATTAACGCTAAACAATGTAATACTAAATGTATTAATAGTGCACCAAATAATTAACAAGCTTGCTTTAAAAAGTTGTAAAATATACTCAAAACAAATACGAAAGTTTTTTTATTAAAATGTATTAAGTAATTTTATTAAAAAAATATTAATTTTGTGTCGTATTTCTTGTTTTTTAATTTAAATTACTTTCTAAATGTACTTTAGAACGTTATGAAAAAAATACAATATTCACATTTTTTAAAAATGTAATGTTGTTAAAATAGGAGTATATGTAGATATGTTTTATTTAATTATTATAAATCAATGTTTTAAAAAGTTTTTGTTGGGTACTTGCCAGTGAAGTTTTTATAAAATCCCGGGTTCCGGATATACCGACTAAATAAGCTTTTTTTTCAATCCCATTGACCCTTATGGACTCGCAGATCACCTGAAACAAAAAAAAAACCTCCCAAAAAATTTAAATAGCAGTCTACGTTTTGATGGCAAGTCTACCACCGTAATTAAGATAAAAAACTAGTAAAAAGTAACTAAAATTAAAATTATTTAAATTTTGATATAAAATTTAAAAAATTCTAAGAATTTTTTGTACTAGTTAAAACAAACTAATATGTTATATTTGACTAAACGTCAGAAACAGTAACAAATGGTTATTAAAATTTCCATATTTTTTAATTTTAATTTTAATAATTTTAATTTTAAATAATTTTATTTTTCATTTAAGTTTACCTTGATAACGGTGGTAGACTTGCCACCAAAACATAGTCAAGTGTTTATAGATTTTTCGGGATTTTTGAGAGGTTTTAATTTTTTCTGTTCCAGGCAATCTGCGAGATCATAGGGATCAACAGAGCTTACTTAGCACACTCAGTTGCTTAGGACCAGGACCGAAGCAGTTCCATTGAATTAACACTTTTTTGGCGAGTACATAACAGGAAGTTTTTTAAAAAATCTATGTAAGTATATGTTACCGTACAAGTCCGAAATTGGTGATAGTCTACATTTAACGGGGAATGTCAAAAATAAAAAAAACTGAACGACAACTAACCACAACTAACCAAAATTATTCGTTTTAACCAGAACGCACCAAAATTGTTTTTTGGTTAATTTTCGTTAAGTTTTTTTTTAATATTTGACATTCACCGGTGTATGTCGAAATTCAACCATTTTCGGACTTTCACAGTAACATAATATATATTAAACACTCTTTCTAAAGATAAAATTGTTTGTATAAAAAAAAGCTTTGCAGTTAATAACCTCAGATCAAATATTCTCCATATACAAACTAAGCAGCAAAATGTATTAAATATTTAACTGAGTACTTAAACTGCGTGAAAAATGTTGTGTATATTTACAAATAATCTCTTCCATAAAAAGGCAAACCCTGTTAGTTCGTTTTTTGGCGAATTTGAGATCTCTGTGTAATTTAATCTGCTAGCTTCTGCCTTATACTAATACTCCAATTGCATGATTATCACAACAAACACAATGTTTATCTGTTACGATAAACCTAAAACTGAAGTATTAGCATAAAGAAAAGGTAAAACCCAACAGATTTAGTTTATACAGAGATCCCAAATTCGCCAAAATCAACTTACAAGGTTTTGCCTTTTTACGGAAGATCCGCTTTTAAATTAACCTTTTTTTTAAGACAAAAAGCTACAATATTATTATTTTTAAGTTTTATTATGAACATGGAGACTAGGGATAAGGAGGACCATATCTGTGTTACAAAAGAGGCCCTCAAATTGTAGTGTATTAAGATGGCGTTGGTGTTCCAGAGGATTGTTTTTAAACTTCACTTTATATATTGCATCTAAGTTTATTTTTGTTTACACCATAACCTCCACTACACCAGCAAGCGCCTTTTTATTTAATGCTATTCTGGGGCCACTTTTTAAGCCAAACAGCCACAAGAGATGGTCCTTTTTATCTCTAGTCTTCATGATTCTGAAACATGCATTACATAACACTGCCTTAATGTGACATTTTAATATTTTACGAACTTTTCGCCTAAATCATAAGAAACTCATAGATAAATTCTTTATTTTTGTCTATCTTAGTAAACATACAGGGTGGTGCATTTAACCTGAGACAAGCAAGTAAATGAAGATTGTTTAAATGGGCAAATCCAACAGTATTATTAGTTTGTGACCTTGACTGCAATTTAAAGGTCATATCCCTATCAACTTTATTTTTTTAAATAAAAACCTCTTTTTTATGTCAGAATCCTAATCTAAGTACAAAACGGAACAACTTTTATTTAAAACTTTTTTAAATCCGATTTTAATATTGAAAGATATACAGTCCCACAAAAAAAAGTTGAAGGTCCGAAAGACTTGATCATGGTATCTTTATGTTTTCCGAATCCGGGGTCATTGTAACCCCATGAGGTTAGGGTCAAGGGCATGTCAGGGTCAAATCTGCAAAATTATTCGCTACCAAATTTGAACAGTGTTTACTCATGATTTAAAGGTCGCTGATTACGAATCCGTGGTCAGTTTGACCCATTAAATTTTCTTGATTTTCTGAGATTTGACCTTAAAATGCCCTTGACCCTGACCCGTTGGGGTTAAACCCCTTTTTGTACAAACATTAAGATTCTAAAAAAATATATAGGGGTTCCTGTTGAAAAAACAAAGGTGATATGGGTATCACTTTTGAATTGCAGTCAATATCACAAACTAGTGATACCGTTGGATTTGGCCCTTCATTTTAAACAATTTTTACTTAAAACATTTTTTTAATGTGCCGTTTTCCGGTTATTTGCCTTAAATGGACCACCGTGTATATTCACAATTTTAAATTTGACATACACTAGTTGATACCATTTAGGCTGATTTAACAACTTTTAATATTTTAGGTACCTAAATATATAATAAGAAAAAACAATTATTGTAGGTAAATAATAAGCATAATTTTAGCTTGCAAAAAATGAAAAAAAAAATGTATTCGCAAGACTTACGTTAATGTAAAAAAAGTAATATGCATACTTGTTTTCATAAGATTTTTTTTTTTTGTCAGGTTTACTTAAAGGTAAATTGTACTAAAAACTAAGAAAAATAGCACAAAAAGATACTTTAGGGCGAAAAACGCATTATGTTCCATTATACTTGTGCCACAAAAGAAAAGGTTTAAGTGATTTCGCGCCTGGCCTAATGAATGGCTACACCTTTTATACCTCAAAAATGTCTAGACAAGAGCTTAACTTTGATTAAATCTTTTTTGTTTTTTGTTTTTTTTTTCTAATATTTTTGCTTTACTACAATAGGCCTAAATGTGGGTTGATCTATTAATCCGAGAATAACATCATAAAAATAATGTGTCTTCTTTTATTGACGATATCCTAGGGTTTCATTTTTTTAGAACCTTTTGAAAGACAAATTTTTAAAAACTTGTCATAAAATTATTAAATACAAGGCTTGATTTGTTTTAATTATGTCAAATGCTAAGGAAGCAGGTAATATTATAAACAGGTTATTGTTGAAAATAATTTTACAAAATTTAAAAGACCTCACATATTTAATGAAAAACGACTACAAGTATAGTACTTTATTTAATTATGTAGCTACTGAATACCTATTATTAGCCTTCGTGGCACAGTCGTGACACAGCAAGACAGTGCATAGTAATAATATTAATAATAATAATGGTGTTACCAGAGCACGTAATTCTACGACTCTTTTAACTATAGAGCCATAACTAATTTACATGCTGTAAGTCCTAAAATTATTTAAAAAACTTTTAAACACACGTAGTCAACTAAATTAAAAGCCAATAATTGCTTTACCTATTTATATTCTTAATCTTTGTTAAGGTTACTTTACTTTTTTAGTACCTATAATTCTTTTAGCCTAACAGACTTTCATAACTAATCTATTATTAAATTTAGTTATTATATATGAGGTAACCAAATAATACTTATATCTATTATTAATAACTTAATAATAATTTTATTATTCACATAAACTAGTCCCACTTTTTTCTTAAATTAAAGAAAACGTCAAACACCGTCGACACGCATGGTAATAATAATAATAAATACAGTACACTGTTATTCACGCATACAAAGTTTATTACATGCTTTTTAAATAATATTCTATTAATAATTAAGGTAAGTAACAAAATAAAATTCTTTCATCTTTTTTAAAAGCAACATTGTTGTGTTGTGCCTTCTCTTGGCAAAAGTAAAATTGGGTTTGACAATATTGGTAATTTTTTAACATAAATTATTTAAATATTTGATGAAATAACTTGTACGTACGTTTTAAGGTTTGTTAAATCTACTTTAAAACAAATGTTGGCTAAACCGTCTATAAGAGAGCAGCTGGGCAAGAAAATCGACTTTAATTGTATTTTAATTATCAGTGACTAGTTAAAAAAATCGTAGTCTAGCTGCCGGTTAACGACTCAACTCCGAATTTAATTGGAAATTATTTTGAAAATCAATAATGCAAATAAGAAAATATAATTTACAAGATACAATCAAATTAATTAAGTGTAATATTAACAGCAATAAAAAAACTATTTAAATAAAATCGCTTTAATTATTTAGTATCAGTTGGTACCACAGATAATATAGAAATGTTGTGACCGGAAATATGTCAGTTTATGACAGTGTATAAGAATAATTTTATAAATATATTTAAACATGTCCACTGAAAAAAAATGGTTTATTCTATAATACAAAACTATGATTTGCCTAAAACATTTTAAGATGACAGAGTTTGGAAAGTTTTCAGTGTAACCGAAATTAACAGTAATGTATTTTTTTATAAAAAAGATATTAAAGCTTAATTTTTAATATTCGAAATTAAAAAAAATCTTTCGGTTTTTTGTATACGTTTAATGGACAAATGATTAAAAATATATATTTATGTAATATATGATATATATATATATATATATATATATATATATATATATATATATATATATATATATATATATATATATATATATATATATATATATTAATATAGGCCTGGCCTATTGATACTAGCTAATATGGTTCAAAGGGAAAACAACCTAAAACCTTAACCGAATTCTAGTACCTGTAAAAAAATTATCAACAAAATCTTTAAACATTTATAACAAATCTACTACTCCTTATTACAAAAGAAATATTCTGCTGCTTACTAAAATATATTTTTTTGTAATAGTAATAATATCTTTACGTGGTTTAAAAAAATTAAATCGACTTAAAAAAATAACCTTATAGTATAAAATAATATTTTTATACATATACCAAATTATCTAACTAAAAACAAAATCAAAATATTAAGTGGCTACTAATTATTTTTTTGATGTATATGGTTCTGGTATAATTTAGTATATTTATAAAAATATTATTTTATTTTATATATATTATATATATATATATATATATATCTATATATATATATATATATATATATTACTATATATATTATATATATATATATATATATATATATATATATTATATTAAATAATAGTAACATTTATTGATTCAAATATTTTGTGTAACATAATCTTATATAATGTAGGTTCAACAAAATACAATTTTAATTATAACATGCTAACTTTTAAACTATTTAAATTTAAACCAAGGTAACTAGTGAAAATAATTTTATTTTTAAATGGATCAGCTTTATCAATTTTAATAAATGGTTAGTGTCAAGAACAAAACATTTTTAATAAACTTTATAGATATGATAAGAGATTTTACAACAAATAATTAAAAAAATAGACAATCGTTGTCTAGCACATTGGTTTACAAAACAATAATAAACTAATTGTAGAAAAACTAATACTTACCAAAACCAAAGGCAATAATAATTTTTTACTATAGACACACAAAACAATGCTTATTTTTTGTTAATAGGGTTGGAAGTTCGCTTACTCGAGCGAGCGTTCATCAAGAAAAAATATTTTTGCTGAATAATAATAAAATTTTAATTATATAAATTTAAAAACATATTAATGACTAGTGTTCTGGGGTAAAATAACTTTACTTTTAATATTTCTGCTTTGTGTTTCTCTGTAGTGGTAATAATACGACAATAAAATGCGTATTCTTGCAGACGTTCTTTAGTTGCGTTTATTAAAATGTTTGGAAATATTTGTTAATAGTATTTTTTTTAACTTACATCCGCGTAACTGGCCTTTAACAAAATGTTTATTTTTTATTTACATTCCGAAGTAAAAATTTACATAATTAAAATTTTATTATGATACGGTAAAAATTTTAAATTATTGTTGTTACAACGAATTTGGTTTATTTTCCACAAAAATAATTTCTAATTACTTGTTATACCTAATTACTTGTTAAAGCTTTGGCAAAAGTGTTTGTTTATATAGCAGCGTGTAAACGTATTTTCTTCTGATGGGCACCCGCTCAAGTAAGCGAGCGTCCAAACCTATTACCAAAAATTTAGCATTGTTTTGTGCGTCTATAGTGAAAACTTTAACTGTCTTTGCCAAAACTTATATTGTTTGTTTTTCAATATAAATATAGCTTGTATACAAAGTATTCTTTAAATGAATTTCTAGCTTGCATGCTGACATTCTGGCCTTAATTTATTTTAAATACAAGAAATATAATCTATTTTATTTTTTTATTTTGGTGTTTACATTTTTTAGCGTGCTTATGGCTATACAATATGCACTATTCATGCAGCAAAAAATAGCTGGTAGGCTTAAAAATACAACCTTATGCAGATTTAGCGAAACTATATATAATAGGCTTTTTTACGTTAGGAATGCAAACATAAATTACTTTAAAACATTAATAGTGCTTACCGTTTTCGATTTGGGCTATACATTGTGCCAAAATATCCATTGCAAGGAATACTAAAAAAAAAAAAAATATTATACAAAGGCTACAGAGCGTATATATTGAGTTTTCTTGCAGTAAGAACAATAAAACACATAAAAAAACTGTCTATAAATGTTTTTAGGCATTTACAATTTATAGTTTTTAGTACACATACAAAGCCTTATTTTTCTGTAAATGATAAATAAATGATTTTATGCTTGGCAAGTCTGTCTGTCATAGCATGAATAACATAATTTAATGCTGAAAGCTATTTAAAAAATCATAACGGGATTGGGCTTTTGCCTAACTAGAAATCTTATGGTATATATTTAAAAACATAATATACATAAACAGGGTAAACACCTCAAAAAAAAAAATACAATATAACTTAATATATTTTAACAATAACGACCTAATATTTTGCATATGGCATAAAAAATTGCTTTTAGTAATTAAATATTTGTTAATACTATCTCATATGACCAAAGCTATTAATTTATTTATTATTTTATGGGTATTTTAAAAGTGAAACTGAGAATTGTTTACGATTTTTTTTAATACAAGACCCAATTAACAATTTTATTTAAATATATTTTTTTATTAAATAAAACAAAAAACCGACAAAAATATTTGTTGTAACACCCTTAATTCTAATATATGCCAAAAGACAAATAAAAAAGGAATTAGTGCAAAAAATTATTTTTTTTGTTTAAAATTTGACTTTTCCCTTTCTATTTGGAATCGTACCTAATTAGGATTTTAATGAAAATATAGTCAATCATATTTTATTTTATGTACTTAATATCGCCTGCAACGAAGTAAATTTACTAAATGACTATATCAGCATTATTTCTGGTATAATTAATGTTCATGCTCTCTAATTAAAATAGCGTTTGGAGCAAAATAGCATTTCTCGCCGGACTTTATAAAATTTAATTACACCCAATGGAGCAAATTTTACTGGTTATTAATAATTGTTTTAATTGTCTATTATCATTTTTAATGGGTGTTTTTAATAAAATTAATATATTGTATGTCTTAAATATTTATTTTATTAGGTGACCTAGTTTATTAGAAGTTTTTACCACGTAAAGAAATCGGTTTATTTTCTTAAAGATATGTAAGTAGTTTGGTAAGCTTTGCTTTAAATTTTTTGAATTTGTTTTAAATTTGTTTTTAATTTCAGGTCTGTGATTTAAGCTATGAAGAAACAAATCACCATTAAAATATGTTTTTAAAACTTAGACCAAGACTTTTTTGCAATCTTTACTTTAAAGGAACTCTTATAAGATCTTTTAAAAAGCATCTTATCAATAGGTTAGGTATTCTTTTAAATCGACAGCCGCTAGACATTAAAAAATATATTTCGTAACAATAATTTGTTTTTTAGTTAAATAAGAGAATCATAATTGCTTAGTTAGGAATTATAATTGCTTGGTTGATGAGTAGCATTTCTTTAAAATATAAATTGTTATAATATGAGTTTCTATGAACCACACTTCCTTACTGCTAATTTTCAAATTGTCTGTAACAATAAATATAGGTTTATTAGGAAAATAATTTTTAAGAAACAGCTTTACTTATTATTATAAACGGATTTCTTGGTGCAAACTTTAAGTCGTATTAAAATAAATAAAACGGCATTATAATTTTCTAGCTTTTAAATATTAAAATTTAAATATCCTTGCAAAAATTGTATTTTTTATTATTTAAACCTGTAAAAAATCCTTCAAATCCTTTTTTGGATAATTTTTTTAAACTTTTTTAATTACCCTAATATTAAGAAAAAACCGACTTAAAATATTATTGTCCTACTTTTACTTAAAAAAAACTTTGTTTATTTCGGACGTTACCATTCAGTTTTGATTTATGTTTTTATTATTTTTAGTTTTAAACAAAATCAAAATGATTTAAAACTAACTGAGACAGGTTCTTAATTCTGGCAAGTTATGTGATTTATGGGCATAGGCTGGGGATTTTTAACAAGGTAATGTATTAAAAAATATATTTTTAAAAAACACGATTAACAAACCAAATTTTATATAATAATTGGTTATGACAAGCTTTTAATTGTATTAGATTTGTATGCGTTGTGGACAAACGTTAATAAAGTTTTTAAAAATTGTTAGATTTAAGAACCTAATAACCTTATTAAACCTAATCTAACATAATAATTACTTTAGACAAGGTCCTATTTCAGACAACTTGTGTAAGTCATGAGCGAGCTAAAGGTGTTTTTAGGGGCTTAAATGTAAAAAAAAGATATTAAAAAGAAGGATAGTAAAATTAAACCAAATTTGTTATTTTTTACAGACAATACTTTGGCAGTTTTTATTTTTGACAGATTTTGCTTTCGAGCAATTATGATGTATTATTACAAAAGTAGTAATAAATATTACTAAGAAATATTTTTTACGGACATATGTTTTTTTGATAGATGTAGTTTGTGACAGATAAAATTTTGAAAAATGATATTTTTGACCGGTATCATTTTTGAGATGTATCGTTTTTGACAGATGCCACTTTTGACAGGTGTTATTTTAAAAATATTTTAATTTTAAGAATTTTTTTATATATGTCATTTTAATAGCTGTCATTTATAATATATTATTTTGACAAATTTGATTTTTAACAGTTGAAAAGTAGGACGGAGGCGATTGTCGACAGTTATTGCTTTATTGTTGTGTCATTTTCATATACTTGTTAATTATCCGTTAAAACAGCTATGACGTAAACGATTATTTTTTTAATTCTTAGGCAGTAATTTAATTTTTATTGATTAAAAAAAGTAATATCTTTCTCCGAGGTTCCGGAAACCTACCCTAACTATAGCGAATTTACTATACTGGTTTTAAGGATTATAGACGACTATATAATAATAAAACCATGAATTTTAAGTATTTAACTTTAAATTTATTAACCTTTAATTTTTTTTTAATTAGTAACTTTAGACAACTACACAAAAACAATTATTGTTTTTAAATATGTTTTTAAATCTTATGAAACACTTTTCCAGATTTGTCGTATACATTATGAAATATCGATTTACACCCAAACCTATTTGTACCATTTATAAAGTGCCCCGCTCTATTGACTCCGTAAAGCATGATTAAATTTAATGAAGTGTAGGGGAAGTTGGAGTAACACTACTATTCGGACAAGAAGTGCTACCGATAAAATAATTTTAAATGTTAGAATCTCCACCTATTAATATTCGGGCAAGTGAGTGCAAAAGATCCGAGCTTTTTATGTTTATTATTAGATGATCTAATTAATTTTAAGCCTGTAGTCGCTAAAACGGTTATCAATATAAAAGCATGGAATTATCAGAGTTATGGAATTTGTTATAAAAATAATTTAATTCACATGTATAAATTTGGTGCAATATTTGTTTTTAACCCATAAATTAAAAAAAAACATTGTGACGTTGCTTCTTTATAGAAATAAAGAATTATGCGAATTCATGTCATTCAGTTTTTAAAGTATTACGCCAAAATAATCTTTATATCTATTTTAAGGTCTCTACATCCATAAATATTATTTTCCAGGTAATGTTGAATAAACATTTGGATTATATTTTTATCTTTGTAATATGACCAAGAAATATAATGTGCCTATTTTGGTACATACTGTATATTCTACAGAAAAGCCCACATTTTATTTGTAAAAAGAACAAAAAATATATATTTTTTTAATATTTTTTTCTCAGATTCCGAGACGATAAAACACTTCAGTATTTATATTTTAAGTCTACTATGAGTTGGATTTTTAAGCTAAAAATGCAAAAATACGGTTATGTCTCTTGCTTACGTAAAAATATTGGGGAAACAATTATATGGCACATCTCTATGCCCGTCATCTTATTACATATATGTGCAAACATTTTTAACCAGGTGTATATGCGTTTATATTTAGACATCCTTTTTTAGGCAAGCTTTTTTTATTAAGGAAAATATTTACCGTTGCAAAAACGCTATTTGAGTACTTTAACTTAGTTAACTATTGTTGAAAAATAAGACTTTAAGAGTATTATTTATTACCCTGCCTTGCCCCAAGTGCCCCTAGTGAGAAATGCTATTTCAGTCCGGAACCCATTTAAATTAGTGATGCTGAATTTATTAATTTTAGTAAATATTGCTGACCGGTTATTTCGTATATTAAACATATTGCTTATATTAAATACCTGAAATGGAAAAAAAGATTGGCCTTGCTTAATGAGTTTTCGCATAAAAGTGACTTACGAGGAGAGTTCGTAAAATGTTTGGTCTCACTTAATTAATAAAAGCAAATTGCATTGTGATATAGTAAATGAAATATCTCTTTGTTAATCTTTTGTTATGTTTCGTACATAATTAATTTATTTTATTTTGGGTTCTTTCTTTAAATTTTAATGATTGAACACATTATTCTTTTCATGATAATTTTTTTTATGACACCATCATTAATGATTAAAACATAACCGAAACAGGATTCTTTTATTATTAATAATTTTAAAACTAATATACATGGTGTTTTTATCGTTCTTCTTACAGTGTGACAAGTAAGTTCCGCATCAAGTCGATTTTTTTTAATAATAATTTTATTTAAAATTTTTAGGAAAAAGTTCTCTTATTGTAATTTTTGACCCATTTGGATGTAACAAAAATATTTTTTTTTTGCTTTTTTTTTGAGACCGCACCACTGTTGCAAAATAAGACTTAACGCAACCAACATAAAACTTTTTAGTTTTAACAATGCTTTATTTCAGTGCATTTTTTTAAGTAGTGCTACCAATTAATGCTTTTCTACAAAAAAAAAAAAATTAGACTATCAAAATTTGGTCACCTGTGAAGTTTATTTGTTTTTAAACCTTTATAAAATTTATATTCTTAATTTATAAAAAGGTTGTTTGTTTCTAAAAGTGATACATTTTATTATTAGAAATTAAATTTCCACTTTAATTTCCACTTTATGTGGACTTTACGAATGGCACAGTATACTTATTTTTCTTAATGATAATGTTATACTTTTAGACTTAAACAACTTTTTTTAAAATAGATATTTCATGAAGTTACCTTATACAGGGTCTAAAACCAATATACTTTGCATCACACATCTGACCAAATTTTAATAGTCCAATTTGGATTCTGTATTAAAACACACATTTAATAGGGCGCTTCTTTACAGAAAATGTGTCTGGAATAAAGGATTTTCAATTTACAAAAAAATGGGCAAAAAAAAACAAAATTATCTTAT
Source organism: Listronotus oregonensis (assembly GCA_019359885.1). Classification (NCBI taxonomy): domain Eukaryota; kingdom Metazoa; phylum Arthropoda; class Insecta; order Coleoptera; family Curculionidae; genus Listronotus; species Listronotus oregonensis. The sequence continues at coordinate 52,617 of JAHBCN010002813.1, read as the reverse complement.
GCACCTGAAATTTTGCGTATTGCATTTCACCCCAATTTTGAAGTTAAAAAAATACAGATAATGCGAATCACGTGAGTACTATTTTTTGGGTTATTTTTTTTCTGATCGAAACAGAAATTATTGCCAAAGTCGAATTTCAAATAAAACTATTAAAAAAAAAGAATCCCGCATCATACGGACATTACTGGTCACACTGTAGATTATTTTTAATAGTATCTCTCTTTTTTCTCAAATTATTTTTAAAAACAAACACTATTGTCAATAACACTTATTAAGAGTTAATGATTTTAAATAACGGATTTTATTTAATATTATCTTATAGTTAATTATAACACAGCTATTTTTTTATGAAACCAAAATAAATTTTTGTGATTTTTTTTTAGTTTGAGATTATACTTAACAGCACTGCAATATAGGGTATTATAAATTTTCTTAGTAATTGCAAACTGATAGATGAAAACGCTTAAACACTGGACGATGCAAACCCCAAATTTGGGCATATAAGTGTCTGCCAATATATTTAGTAATTGTTTACTTAACTCAACTTAGGTATCCCTTTTTCGGTTTGCCCTTTCTATACCAGCAGATCCACCAGATTTTATTTAAATAAATTTTTGGATATTGGGTAGCAGCCATATCGTGCAAAGCTTATTGTTAAAAAATATTAAAAAGAAAAAGATTTGTTGGGTCCGCGCTAAGATGATACTACTTTCGTCCCGATCTCAGGGTATAGATCCTGTGCTTACACAGAATCAATTTATCTGAAATGAACTTGCAGATTGTCGAAAACAAAATAAAGAAAGAACCCAAAGAAACCCCTAACAATCAAAAATTCTGTCAGCATTTCGGTAACAAGGGTACCACCATTTTTAAGATAAAACTAATTTAAAAAAAAGTACTTAGACAATATTTAAAAGTAAATAAATTATTTTATATTATAATATAAAAATTAGGAGTTTTTTAGGGCTTATTTTAAAAATTTATGATTTTGGGTCATAAATAAAAAAATAATAGAAAAAATAAACTTTCAGAATATCGTAAATGTTTACATCAAAACTGAAATAATTTTACTTTTAAATATTGTTTAAGTAATTTCTTTAGATTATTTCTTTTACAACGATGGTAGACCATAGACCAAAACGGTTAGTAGGGTGTTTTTAGGTTTTATCTTTATTTTGCTACAGGTGATCTGCAAACAGCACAGCACTGTACACAAAACCTATACTCTGAGACCAGGACCAAAGTGATCCCAACCCCAACAAAGATTTTTGATACATAATTCCACCACAATACCACATTCATTTATTTAAATGAAATGGTTTTATCCACAATGAATATAGTCCATATTTTTTTCCTATTTTGGATTATACCTTATAGAAAAAAGCATTTAGTAAATACTTTAACTGCTACGAAAAAGTAAAATAAATAAAGTAGTTTTTTAAACATTCTCTTTTTAATTTTAATTTTATAAACAATAAAAAGTTATTCAAAAATTGTAATATTCTTTAAAAAAATATATTTATTTATTTTATTTATTACTTTTTATTTACCATTTTATACTTAGAAAAACACTTTACATGTCAGTTTTTTTTAACTGGCTTACGGCTTACTGGCTCATTAGTCTTTAGCGCATAGATACATATTTGAAACAAATATAACCACTTATGAAATAAAAAAAATTACTAAATAATATTACATAGTATATTCTAAAAAAATACCCCATAGGTTTAAAATTAGTTTCAAGTGTCAGAATCCTTTTTTATTGTTTTAAACCAGATTTAGAAATGTTATCTAAAAAAAGGTAAAAAAAATTAAAAACAATATTGTCTATTAAAAATAAATGCCAACTTTTAAAGGTTTGTTATATTTTAATTATATAATTCAATTAAACGTAAGTACAATAATTTAAAAATTAGTACAGAAAATAAAAACCTTATCAAAGATAAACAGATATATTATAAAAAAAACTTTAGAAATTGGCAAATAATATAATGATGTTTATACCAACTAAAATTGTATGGATACCCTGTATCTAGGCCGTTGTTTAATGAATGTAATTTTAAACGGTTATATTGTGCTTATGTTAATATTTTAATACATCATAATGGTTGAAAACAATACAATTTACATTAAATAATACCACCATTTAGTATTTAATGTATATAACAGCGTCGCTACGCAGTTCATGTTTATCGTAATTAGCAGTTTATAAAATTTAATTATATTTTTATAGAGTATTAATAGAAAAAAAACAAAAAAAACATATAACTGTTTTCTATACCCTATTTACTGTTACTTTTTTTTACTAAGTAAGACGTAAACCCTCTGTAGTAGCTGCTATAGGCACCACAATTCTAAATTTATTCATTTATATTTTTACTTCTTTGTTGTTTTACCATATATGCTAAAAGCAAGTTATAAAACAAAAAAGGTATAGTAAACTTTTAGGTCTCTAGATAGTAAAATAAAATTGCGAAAATAAACCAACAACCTTTGTCGGTAAGTGTGTGTTTTTTTTTCTGTTGCGGTATTTTGTTTTTCATATTAGCAAGTGAAGATAAAAGCCCAGGTAAATCAAATTTAGTACACAATTTTTTGAGTAAATCTGTGGCTTTTATAAGTTGTATTTGGGCCATATGTTACCAGGTTTTATATATTAACAAAAGAAAGCACAATAATTGAACACAAGAACCAAAATTTAATTAGATTTTGCCCAATAGTTGGTTGGAAAATGTCATGGAATGTTTTTTCTTTATAACAGCTCATAAAGTCCAAATAATAGGTACCTGGGGCGCCCGCTTTTAAAATGTTGTCCACGTACCTTAAGGTGCAGATATTGCATTATAGTACAGGAAATGAGGCATTTTGGGTAGGATTTTTCGTACTGCGTCGATTTTCCTGAAATTTTTACAGAAGCTAGGAAATAGCCCAAGGATCAAAGTTTATATCATGCCGAGATGTGCTTTTATCCTGGGGGTGGTTGCCACCCCATCTTGGGGGTGGAAATTTTTTATTAAATTTTAACTACAGAAATCGATAAAAAAAGTAATTTTAAGTAAAAAATGTTCTATACATTTTTTTTTCGTAAAACTAATATTTTTTGAGTTATTCGCGATTGAAAGGAAAAGTTTTTCGAAGAAGAAATCGACTTTTAATCGATTTTTTACAAATAACTCTAAAAATATGCATTTTATGAAAAAACTGTGGAAAGCAAAATTGTAGCTTATAAAAAAACTAGATGAAAATGTTTTTTTTTTATAATTTCTCTACAAGCAAGACCGAGCTAAGGCTTGTTAATGGTTAGCTTTTGTTTGTCAAATGCTAAATTTAAAAGATTTAAAGTCAAATAACTGTAAAAGTTTGCATTTTTTAAGAAAAACCTTTCTTTTAAAAACAAAAAAGAGTTTTTATCATGAAAATTGAGCGAGTTATGATAAAAATAAGATCGGTCCGTACTTTTTTCTACGAAAAGATCAATAAAAGTAACCCTCTAATTTCCCTTTTAATTAAAAAGGATCTGTACCCTTCTGCGATACTTTTTATATATGTATTATTAATACATCCTAGAAGTTTAACCAAATTAAAATGCTTAATTTTGAAAAAATTAAGCTTAAAGTGAAAAACGATTTTCCACAAATTTGTAAAAATGGCCAATTTCTGCAAAATAACTCCAACAATAATGGAGATAGTAAAAAAATGCTAAAGTACCGAACTATAGCTGCATTACATAGATTTTTCTGTAAAATAGATATTTGGCCAGATATGGCCGTTTAAAGCCTCTATTTACGAGCGAGCACCACCTTATTCTAGTCCTTTAAACTCATGCCATTTTAAAACTAAGGGATTAGAAAGGATTTAATTTACATAGCCTTGTATCTCTTTAAAAACCCTACTAAAATTATTTAAAAAAAAACTCTCCATCATTAAAGCTAAATGAGCTATGTTTAAAAGGCCAATCAACTTTTTTTCGAAAAATTTGAATAGACCACTTCGGAGCATAATATTCTATAAAACCTGTTACTTTATACTTTTACCGGTATAATTTTTGTATGCAATTCTAATTTCTGTTTCTGTTTTAATTTGTCAAAAAAAAACTTTTTATTGTAAATCTCATAAGAGGTGGTTATTTAAAGGTTGAGTTATGGTAGTTAAATATTGATTATACCGTATACTGTAAAATATTTTTTTCTACAATAAGAGCATTATCAAATGATTTTAAAATAGAAAAACATTTTTTTGTAATTTCGTTATTAAGGATGATTTTTAAGGATTGAAACGCTACAAATATAATGTTAGATATAACTCACAACATAAAAATAGATTCATTCTACATATTTAGCTATATTTTAATTTACAAAAGGTCTATTTCTTTGTTTTTTAATTTTTTAGCATAAGGGGTGGTTTTTACCCCCTAAAAATAAAAAGCACACCCTAAGCATATATAAACTTTAATCTAGAGGGTGAAAGCAACTTAATTCCAAATTTTCATTAAAATTGAATCTGTACAAAAAATCCGGAGGTCAAACACCTTTCTTCTTCCCATCCACTGTTCTATTAAAAGACACCTTTTAGGTAACGCAGTAGTGATCCCATGGTCCCTATACAAATAAATACTATTGCTTAAACTATACTCCCACTAGCGTCTAGTTAATGTCATCCAGACGAGACCTAAAGTTTAATATGGATTTCAAACCACTCCCAACGATACACGGTAGTCACTGCGGCCACCAATCCAGTTCCTAACTAAGTCCAGCTCGGCTTAACTTCGCTAACCTTGTGAAACATGTTTTTTATGGGTAGCAAATAACTAAAAAATTGGATAGGTTATTGCGTCTTTTTTTAAATTAAAGTAATTTCTTTTGCCTTGCTTTATATTTTGTTTTTACATGTCTAGGTATAGGGGCGGAAAATATGCCTTATCACAGTAAACAAATACTTATTTAACGTTTTTTTTATATGTCCCTAAAGTTTTCGGAAAATTTCCGTTTATTTATTTATCGTAGATAGCGTTGGATTAAGTTGCCATTGGAAACAAAAGTTTATACACAACTCAAAGTAAGTATTTAAATGTCATTAATACGATTTGTAAAGATGTCGTATAAGCTTAATATTCGTCAAAGAATTTATCATTTAGTTGGATAAGTACCTAAGAGCGATATTGTTAGAATTTTTAGTGTCCAAAATATTTCTATTTTGACAATTTACCACACTATTAAAAACTGTGAAAATGGCATACCATGCATAAATTTCCCAAAAAGTGGAAATCCAAGAGATTTAAGTCGTGCCCGGGAAAGGAGATTGGTTGAAAGTGTAGAAAACAGTTGGGAAATGTCATTGCGCAAGATTGGCCGAAGATAGAATGTTTCCCGTATGACCGTAAGTAGAACACTTTCCAGAAATAATTTAAAACGTTATAAAAGAAGGAAGGCCTCTAAATACACGGCAGCTCAGTTAAAAAAAATACCCAGATTCTTGCCGTGCATCGAGACGTATTCGTTTTCCCGGAAAAATTCCCAATATGGATGATGAAAAATATTTTACCGTGTGAAAATCCGAGATACGAGGCAACAACGTAAGATTGAAGAAGCCGCTGACTAAGTTACATTTAAAGACAAGGTCAAATTTGCCGATAAAATGTTGGTATGGTGTGCTATCTCAGAAGGCGGTGTTTCTCAGCCGTATGTTGGACGTGCTCGTGGTGAAGCTATCAATGCGGACATTTATATGGAAAGATGCCTAACAAAACTTCTTTACTTTATAAATACTAATCATCCCAAAGATAAAGTCATATTCTGGCCCGATCTAGCGTTCTGGAGAACGACAGAATGGTTAACCGAGCAAGATATAAATTTTGTTCCTAAGCGCGACAACCCTCCAAATGTACAACAGACAAGGCCTATAGAAGAGTTTTGGGGTCCTTTAAGTCGAAAAGTGTATGATAATGGATGGGAAGCTCAAAATAAGAAACAGCTGAGGCGGAGAATATTGCAAAAATTTCGTGAGGTCGATTTAGCAACGGTCCAAAGACTTATGGCTCATGCAAGACCAAAACTACGTGCCATCGAAGAACATGTATATTCTATAAAAATACATTATAAAGTTTAAAGTTGTAGAAATAATCGTCCATTGATAATTTATAAATAAATTTAATTCCTAACCAAAAATAAAAATATGTCTTTTTTTCCGAAAACTTTAGGGACATACGTTATTTTAAGTTAATTAATTTGGCACAAAATTGCAAAACGTGTCTCTCTTACACTCCCTCTTAAACCAAAAGGTTTTTTTAATTCATATAAAATATTACAATGGATCTGCAAATGTATGTTCTTCGTATATCCTCATAATACACTACATTCATTTAAAGTTTAAATTATTCTCCATTCCCTGTATCATTTTCGTCTAACCTGCACGTGCATAAATCTAGTTAATTCTGTTTAAGCATGTGTGCAGTAAATTCATAAAGCCTCGTATTTTGTTATTAGAGCAGCTGATATATTTTAAAATTATATGCCAAAATTTCGCCAAAATTGCATTTGAGTTCTAAAATAGTTAAAATATTTGTTTAGAAAGCACACAAGTATACAATTAAAAATCATTAAAGTTGCATTAAAAAGGCAATTATATTACAATGACCATATAAAATAAAACATTTATATTTTACATATTTATATTCAATAATGAAAACAAAGATACACACTTCTATTTTTATATTTTTACAATCTATAAGTGTATGATTACTATTTTTTTTTAATTATAGACCATACGCATGTTTTTTTATATTTTTATATAACATTTTATTACAAATAAAAAAGTTTATCATTAACATTATTTTATAACATTAACTACAAAAAATGATATAGCATTAAAACTATTTTCCATTTTCTGTTAGCTTAGGTTTAACCTACACGTGCAGTAATCTTATTATTGCCGTAAAGGTTTATGTACACCAGGTCTATAAGTTTAACACTGTGAGTACGTTTTAAAGATATTTATATAAATCTTACAAACAATAGGTTTAAAATATTAGCAAATAGATTATATATTAAAATATTGATACCACAAATATTGATGTTTTTAAAAAAATAACATAGATACATTACTCCATTTAAAACGCGGGTTCTGAGTGCCCAATTTCGGTGCAAGTGGAGACTACCTTTAGGGTACGTTTTTTGGATCGCTAATTTTGAATTCCGGGGTCCCGCAGCTCGGCAATTTTGGCACAACCCTTAGAAATTCAAAAAAACACCCTTTTTAGGTTTTTAACGAAAATCTTATAAAATACCTTATGGTAATGCTTTTTAGGGACCTAGAAAATATTTCCAGAGGTACATGTTTTGGGTCGCTTATTCTGAATTTTGGGGTCTCAAAACCCTTAAACCGTCATCCCTTAAAGGGCAAAAAACACTCTTTAAATGTTAAAAAAGTAGCGATTTTACCCAAAAAAATTCCCTCCTTCGAGGAAATATAAGTACCCTTTGCAACCCTTTTGGGGGCTTAAAAAACATCCATTTCGAATCAAAATTACAACGATTAGTTTCAAATAGTTACTGCTGCACTTTTTAGAAGAAATTATTTTAAACAAACCAAATTATACAAAATTATATATTATAAAATAAACATAAAAATTAAAGGGAAAAAGTACAAAATTAAATTATTTTGCGAACTTTTTATTTTATTATGTTTTAGGGGTAGTTTTTCTTGTCGAAACCGTAAAAACATCAAGTGATACTTTTTTGTAAGCAAATTTTTTGGTATACCTAATAAAGAAAAATACAAAAGACAGTATTTTAAACTTATTGTTTTACTTTTAATTCGAATTAGATATTTTCTAAGCAACCAAAAGCTGTGCGAGGGGTATTTATAATCCTTTAGGGAAGGAAATATTTTTTTGGTTGTGAAATGGATATTTACTCAAAATTTTAGGCAAAAAGCACGATTTTTTTTGTTTTTATTTTGTTTTTAATTGTAAGAAATTTAAGAATTGATTGGGGTTTGTTTCCTCCCTAATAAATTTCCCTAAAATTTAATTTAGGCTTAACTTAATATAAAGTCATGAAAAATGCACATTTTATCGATATAAATATTGTCTATAAATTTTTATAAGATTATTTTAAAAACACCTTTAAAAAGGGTGTTTTTTGCCCTTTTAGTGGTGTTCCCTGAGATTATGAGTATCGGGACCCCCGAATTTGAATTCAGCGATTCAAAAAACGTACTCTGAGAGTATATGCTAGGTGCCTAAAGAACATTTTTATAGACTTTTTTAAAAACAACCTTTGAAAAGGGTACTTTTGCCCTCTTAGGGCTGATACCGGGTTCAAGGGTTTCGGAAACCCCAAATTTGGAATCAGTGAACCAAAAAACGTACCCTAGGAATTTTCTAGATACCTTAAGAGCATTTTCATAAGTTTTTTATAATATTTTCGGGGGTATTACCACAAGTGCTTTAAAATTTCCGATAATTTTCATGAAAGCTTGTTATTTATAATTTTTTTAACAAGCTTGAATGAAAATTATCTGGTTAATTTTTATACACGAGCGGTATTTAGAAAGAATATTTTTAGAATGGAGAAATATGGGAATATTATACCATTAATTTTTTTTTTGTCAAACAATTTTTAATTTCATGCAACATAATTAAAACTATAACTAAAATCGTTTTGTTTTTAAATTTTGACTGATTTTGACGTTTCTAATTGACAATACAAACAAACAGGTTCGATTGTTCTGTGTTTGTAAGTAAGTGGAAATACCACGTTATCTAGGCAATTATTATTATTGTTAAAAAACCCTAAAAGGGGTGTTTTTTGTGTTTTCAGGAGTGATGCCAAAGTTTTCGAGATGCGGGAACCAGAAATTGGAAATCAGCGACCCAAAAACATACTCTGAAAGTAGTCTCCACTTGGCAAAATTGGGCACCCAGGACCCGCGTTTTGAATGGACTACAGGACTATTTTACTGTTTTTGCAATCAAGAAGTGTACAACATCAACACAATTTTTTACCAGTGACCCAACCAAATTTACTTTGGACTTAAATGGTAAGGTACGCCACAAATCGTAGAATTTTTTTTGTTACAATTTTTTATTCTACCTTCCCACAACTCATACTTGCATAATTCTCATTAATTTCGTAAAAGCTCGTTTGCAATAATTTAATAAGCTTTTATATTTTCTTATTAGAATAGCGATTATATTTTAGGTTATGAACGAAAATCTCGTAAACATTGGGGTGAATATTAAGGTATATAAAATTAAGTCTAAGTAATTTATATTCGTAATAATAGGGTATAGATATAGGCTTTCCAGCCTTTATAATTTTAACGTACACTTACATTTTAGTTAAAATTAATTATATGGCAAATATTGTATTAGTTGCTGAAACAAATTTATTTAAATGGCAGTCGATATTTTAATAGAACATAGGCATGTCCGTATTTTATTTAATATTCACTAAATTTATTTTACAAATCGATTACTTTCAAACATTTACATAAAAAGAGGTTTTAATTTAAAATTTAGTATAAAACTACCAGTTACTGTAAGAAATATATGCACTTTTAAGTTAAGGCGATTTTAAAAAACTTAATTATATTGTTTGTAAAAGTATCCAGAAGAAAACAAAGTAACATAAAATAATTTATATATTTTTCATTGCTGCTTTTAGATAAGTAATAAAAAATGTACACTCGCTACCAGAGGTATTAATACTTCAAGTACTTTTTTGTACTTGAAGTATTTTACTTTAGGTATTTTTTATTAGGAAATACTTGTACTTGATTAATTTATATCAAAATACTTGAACTTTTACTTGATATGACCAAGTATACTTAAAGTATTTTTCTAAGTACTTAAAGTATTACGATGTACTTCAAGTAAAGACGTACTTTAAGTAAATAATAAGTACTTAAAGTAAAAAGAAATCAATCAAGTACGACAATTTATTCACATTAGATAATCGCGCAAACAGCTTAAAACAAGAAGATCGCCCGACCTTTGCTAACTCTGATAAAATATAGCTCTCAATTTAATTGTTAACGGCACTAAGGATGGTAAAATTACAACTATTTTTAAATACCTTTAATATTATAGGTATTTAAAAAAAAAACATCAAAATATTGTATAAATACTAGTTTAAACATTTTTGGAAAATATTTTTTATTTTTTTCTAACACCAGTTAAGGATACCTATATTTAAAATTTTATTTCACAAACATTATCTCGCCACTTTCTTTTCTTTAAGCTCTTCTAACAGGTTCATTATTATTATTATTATTATTTTTAATACGAAATCACTTGTTTTAATTAATACATAAAATACCTTAAGGGTTATGACTTAAGGAAACGTGAATTAGTTTAACATACGTTTGTTGTTAGAGAAAGAAGAAAAATGATGATTTATTAAAAGGGTAAAACTGAGGAAAATATTGGGTTGACCACTAGGAGGTCATAAGGTTTCAAAATATGAAACAAAAAATGCATTCGGATCGAATTAAAAAATTACCCCCAAAAATTTTCCAAAAAATAACTTTGCTAAAAATCTCAGTACATACATCACAATAACAGGCTTTACAGGTAAGGTAAATCGTTAAATTATTAAAGTATACATTTTCTTTTGCGCTAATACATTTTGGGCTATCATAAGTTATTAAAAAAATGCTAGTCAAGTAAAACTACTTTTACTTTCAGCACTTTTATTTATATATATTTTTATTTAGCACCCTGGCTAATTTTACATTAAGTATAATACAATACAACTAAATTATAATTTACAATTAAAAAAATATATCCATATAAAAAAATTAAAATTAATAAATATGATTATTATTGTCATTAAAAGTTACATTAAAAAAATTTGTGGGTAAAGCATTCTTACATATACAACAATTAGACGTCATAAGTCAAAGAAACAAACAGATTATCTAAAATATACAAATACAAAAGCAGATGTAAAACTTACTCCTCTAATTAAGCAAATCCAAAGAATTCATTAAATGCCTTTTTAAGAGCCTTTTTTTACTTCAGTTACTTTGGTTTACTTCAAGTACTTTGTTTTACTTCAAGTAAAGTACTTTTTGAATTTACTTGGAAAAGCAAGTATATTTTAACGAGTACTTTTACTTGCACTTGAAGTACTTTTTAAAAAATCATAAACTTGGTGCCTGTACTTGAAGTACTATTTAGGAGTACTTTGACAGCTCTGCTCGCTACAGCAGCTTAGATGTTGGAATATCCAATGAGATTGTAACTTTTCCAAGCCAAATTAAAGGTTGTTGTAGAAGGCCCAAATGCAAATGTTTAAATGAAGGAAATTCTATTACAAATAAGTGTTTTAAAAAGTCAAACATCTTTCTGGGGTTTACGTTTTTTAGCTCATAAATTTGTTGGGATAATCCACAAAAAATGCCCTATATTTTTATTCAGACTAATACAACAAATCTAATATTGCAACAAGAAAGTTTACAAACAACATGCAGTTAGCTATATTTCAGCTTGACTAAAATATGAGCAATCTGATAGTGCACACCATATGTTCGCTAGGTCTCGGAATATAAATTTTATACATATATACGAGTATTAGCTTTTCTAATAAGAAAATATGGAGATTTGTGGAATTTATGTGTACTTACCTATTTGGAATTAAGAAAATTTATACATGCAAACGAAATAATAGGAGAAATTAAAACATTGTTTAATAATTTTTTTTTGTGATGGTATAAGTCCTTTTAACAAAAAGTTTGCAAAGATATAAAATAGAAAAATACAATAAATTGATATTGGTAATAGCAATTTAAGAATATATATTATTCGTATAGGTGATCAAAAATGCTAGAACAGTATTCTTTAAATCTTAGAACTTAACTCAATGTTTAAAAAAAAGACAAGTAACTTATTTTAGAGTTTAAATTGAAACCCAATATAGAACACAATGTTTTTTTTAAATGAAAACTTAATGGTTTCAATAGAAATGAGTACGGAGTATAAAATATCCTATTTTGCATGTGACGTAGGTGTTTTTACTAGTATCAGACCTTTTTGATATTAAATAAAAACTATCACCATAAGTCAGTTTAATAATCATTTAAGCGACCCACAATATAATAGTACTTTTTTTATAATTTTTTTAAAATTTTTAGCTTTAATTTTATTTCTGTTTCGACTTATTTAATAAATTAATATCTTAAATTATGTCTCCAGAAATTTTTTATTTGACGTTATTTTTGCTGTCAAATGTATATATTTGTATATATTTTTTATTACATTTTATTCGGTACGTGTTCCAAATTTAGTCTTTAATAAAGTATGTCAAACTTTGTTCAAAGTTCATTCAAGTTCAATAAAAACCCTCTTACGATCTCGGTTTTGCCGATTCCGAAAAATCCTAATTTATCTTAAAGTTAGTAAACTAACTAACGCAATTAATTAGCCTAAAAAACTTATTTATAGCATATTTTTTAACTGGTTTGTAATAACAGAAAAAATAAAATTATTGTCATGACTGATAGGTTAAAAACGTTGTTCTTATCTAAGCTAACACTATAAAGATATAAAAAGTTAATTAAGAACACTCTAGATTTTACAGTCTAAATGCTTTTTGCTTTACTATGATCACAAGAACAAAATAAAAGCAATTTTAACACGAACGTTTTATACAATTTTCTTTTAACAAATATTATTAAACTCTATTAAAATACTTAAGGGGGTATTCTAGTTTAGAAAGTTGGGGTATACGGGCTGACCCTGTCCAGCCCTATTGAGCCCTATGAACTTGCAGATCGCCTGCAACAAAAAAGAAGAAAACCTAAAAAACCCAAAAAATCACAAATATTAGTCTACGTTTTGGTGGCAAGTCGGCCACCGTTGTCAAGACAGAAACTAAAACAAAAAATTTAACTAAATTTTAAGAAATTTTTGGTCTAAAAACTTAGGAAATTCTGATAGCTTTTTTTACTTTTTAATGACGTTTTGTCATAAGTGTCACTAGGTTATTGGACTGGTGTATGTATAGTATTCAAAAAGACCAGAAAGGTGGGTGGTATGGTGTGTTAATTGATTTTAAGTTTACCTGAATTTACTTCACCATCAAGCATAGGTAATCATGTTCTATTTAAATTAACAGATATTGATGCTACAGATCTGTCTTTATTTAATAAAATAAATGCACTTTCCTTTATTTTACGTTTTTTTAACAAGTTTCCTTTGCTCGGAGTGTTTTTAGCATTTTTGCAAAGGAAACTTGTTCAAAAAAACGTAAAATAAAGGAAAGTGCATTTATTTTATTAAATAAAGACAGATGTGTAGCATCAATATCTGTTAATTTAAATAATACATGATTACCTATGCTTGATGCTGAAGTAAATTCGGGTAAACTTAAAATCAATTAACACACCATACCACCCATCTTTCTAGTCTTTTTGAATACTATACATACACCAGTCCAATAACCTAGTGTCACTTATGACAAAACGTCATTAAAAAGTAAAAATGATGATGATCAGAATTTCCTAAGTAAGACCAAAAATTTCTTAAAATTTAGTTAAATTTTTGTTTTAAGTTTTTTGACAACGTGGCCGACTCCACCGAAACGTAGACTAATATTTGTGATTTTTTGGGTTTTTTGGGGGGCTTTCTTTTTTTTTTGTTGCAGGCGATCTTTAAGTTCATAGGGTCAATAGGCTGACAGGGTCGCGTATACCCGGGACCGGACCAAGAGGGTCCCATTTTCCAAAAAGTAGAAAGGCGAGTAACCCAAATAAAACAAACTGAAATATGAATCCGCCACAAAACTATAGAACATATTTACGAAAAATTTGTTATTTAATTTGAGGTAGAAGAAGGCCCGATATATGCAGTCGGAATCGCTAAGTAAAAAAATAAGAGTTATATGTACTGTTATATCTGTTAGACTACCTGAAACTAACCTTAAACTTTAAACGCGTTTTTCTCAAACTTCTTTTTTTGAATCTTTTGTCACAAAATCTCAAGTGTTAATTGACCGGTTTTCTTAAAAGCCTGCATAAATTTTCTTAATATATCTCTTTGTGGCAGGAACCAACAAAAAAACCAAAATTTTTAATATTCACCATTTTTAAAAATTCGAAAAAGTTAAAAAATAACAAAAAAATTACTTTATTCTTTGAGAAACCGCCATTTTTTGAGATTTTTTTTTACAATATTATTGTATTCTGCCTTTATGTCATTTGTACTGATAATGAATCTACCTTTTTTATTTTTTAGATGACCAGACCGCTCTTTTCCCCCCCTCCTACTTTAACAGCGTGTAGCTTTGTAAAATATATTTTTTTCTTTTAATTTTTTTTTGTAAAATCTTAAAATATAAACAAATAAATTAAAAAATAGACAGCGAAAATATTAATTGTTATTTTAATCGACCCTCAAAAAACGCAACAAAGCAATTTTAACACGGATGTTTTATACTATTTTTTTTTACAAATAATATTAAACTTTATTATTTCATAAATATTACTTAAGAACTATAAAAGTTTATACCAACGATAAAAAATACAAAAATTACCTATACTTTAAAATTACTTAGCAATGACAACTATTGTTATAAGTTTATATTGTAATTTAATGTGTTAAGTTGAGAACGAGCTAATGCAATTGAGCTCAATACGGATACTCCAGAAGCAGCCAATAAGGCAACTTTTGAATTGTTACCACATATACAAGTGTTCTCTGGAATAATGTTAACATAAATGTGTTTGTGAATAGCAAGGTAAGAAATACAAATGTTGCATTTTTTGTAAAAAAATCAAAGGTTTAAATGTCGTTGAAACTTTGTCACATAATTTAATGCTCAACTTAATGCCCTATCTAAATATTATTTAAAACATTTTTCAAACATTATAAATAAGCTGTATTTTTAAAACAAAAATCCAAATAATGTCAGTCAAAAAATGTTTATCAATTTTAACAAATATTGTTTTTTTCATAACTGATAAAGAAACATTAAACTTGTGCTTTTAAATTTATGTTACTACTGTAAACAAACTAGTTTTAACAACAATGTTTAAAGTGCAGGGTTATTGTTTGACGTAGAAAACAAGTTTTAAAAAACCCATATTAAATAGGATTTGTAAAAAAAACTATTATTGAAATGATACTTTTTAAATTAGCCAGCTTTTTAGGTTTTAAAAGCCTTATTTTACCTTTATACCCCATATTCATTGCATTTAATGCATGACCTTTTGCCACGTTTTCCAACCTTTGAATGTGTCAGGTGCATAAATCCAATTAATTTTAAATAAGTTGGTGTAAATAAATCCAGCCTGGCACCGAGTTTTCCTATTAGAAGAGCTAATATCTTAGAGTGTCAACGTTCAAAGCTAATACGTACAAAATTTATAAGCTTAGAATGTACACACAATGCAAACATATATTTTAGTCTACTTGACTTTAACTAAGCAAGTATGTACTGTGTGAAGTCTACATAGTAAGAACAACCATAAATTTGTCTAAGTAAAACAATATATCTGCGATTGCCTAAACCAAACTGTTTAAACTGCTTACATATTCATTTAATGCAACTAGGAAACATATTCAATAATTTTTAAAAAAATTAAAACACATACGTAACACGGAAACATTTAAAAAGGTCTAATGCACAGAAAATTTAACCAATGGTCTTGTTGTACCTATAAAAAGAGTATAATTCAATACTATTATGAAACCGAATTAGCTAACAAATAACACCTACATTTATATATTATTGCGGTTTATTAGAAATCCATCTGCTAAGGTTTACGGTTAAGTAATTAGGTTTAAGTCCCATACGAGTCCTAAATTATCTACAGTATCTTTCCCTTAAAGTAAAAAAATATTTGTTACATTTGGACATACCGAAATATTACTTTATTTAACAAAAGTTTAATAATTAATTAATAAATCTCCAGAAATATATAAATTAGGTAAAAATATTAATATTAATTTGCTTGTGTATTTTCCGTAATTTGATGTCGCTAAACGGGAATTTGCTTATTAAAATTTGTTTTTCTTTAATTTATCTTTTATTTCTTAGAGTGTTTTTACAGTTTGATAAAGATCTCTTACATAAATTTTTTCTTGCTGCAATTTTTTTGCATACAATTTTGTTCAAAATATTTACAGTTCGAAAAAAATGCAGCAACATTTCAAAGCCAAAAAGTGCGCGTGCGCAGGTAGAAAAATCGCAGCAAGAAACATTTTACGATTTTTTTAACCTTTAAAAACACATTTGGTTTATTTAAGTTTGAATTACGTTTTTAATATTTTTTATTATTTTATTTAAAATTGACTCTGTTATGAATAAATTTACAGTTAAAAAAACATAGAAGTTTTCAATTTTTTCAGTGTTGTTCACGTTGATATAAGGGGTTTTTCAATAAAAATGATATGATTTTGTAATGATGTAGTAACCATGGTAATAAAGTTATACCTGTCACTAGTTGTCATTTATGTTCAATAAACTCTACCAATTATAATGGCTAAATACTCGCTCCAAGAACGTCTGGTTATTGTGCAAAAATTTTACGAAAATGGTCATTCTTTTGTGAACACTTTTTGCGCACTTTGCGAAAATTTTGGTCTAAATAATCGTCCTTCTGTGCTTGCCATTTATCGCATCGTTGAGAAATTTGAAAGTGCTTTTGCTCTTTACGTTGTAAAAACTCTAGTAAGATGCCGAAATGCCCAGTTGTTGCTGCTGTAAAAGATAATGTTGAAGAAGATCCAAATTTATCAATTCCTTGTCGTGCTCAAGAGTTAGGACGAATTTTGCAAAAAGATTTAAATATACATCCGTATAAGATTGTTTTGACTCGAGAACTTCAGCCACTGGATCATCGTCGGCGCCGCCAATTTGCTGCTTGGAGTTTAGAACGACTTGAACGGGATCACAATTTTGCCGAGAAAATATCTTTTCAGATAAAGCTCATTTTTGGTTAAGTGGATACGTAAGTTGCCGTTTCTGGAGTGAAAACAATCCACAACAGATTCACGAGAAGCCTTTGCATCCCCTAAAGGTTCCGTAACAGCGAATGGTGAATGATATCGACAGATGTTGACAAATTTTAGAGTCAAATTTGAATGCGCTTGATTTAGAAGATATGTGGTTTCAGCAAGACGGCGCTACATGTCACACTGCTTATGAAACTGTTAGACCGAGCGCTCGAGGCAGAAAAAAGATACCGATTTTTTACAGGCTGCCTTTGATACCGGTGATATTTATAGCCACAAGCTATAGAGAGATGCACCTATTAAGTTCCGCAACGTGTTACTTCATATATAAACATTAACTTTAATTAGCAAAAAAAGAAGATTCTTAAATCAACTTTTTACAGTCTGCCAATTGTTGAAGCATAAGGTTAGATTGCCAAATCCACAAAAAAGTTGCAGGCAGACGGTTTTCTCGAGTACAAGAGTAAAGCATACTAATGCTAGTTCGCAAAAAAATCGTGTAACTAAAAACACTTTTTTACAGTCTGCCAAGCACAATTTAGACTAATGTGTGCATGAGATTGACGAATTTTCACAAGGCAGACTGTTTCTCGATATTTAAAAATTGATGCATAAAAGTTAATTAACAAATTTTTCACAGTATTTCAGAACAATTTTTTACAGTCTGCCTATTGAATAAATAACAACTTTTACAATAAATATTTCATATTAAATTATTAGCATACTAATTCACGAAGTTTAAAGTGTAGGCAGACGCAGTTAAACTTGTAAAAAAACTTATAATGGTTAACAATTTTTTACAGTCTGCCATTGTTTTCAAACAATATTTAGGTAATAAATAAACAAACTATTGAATGGCAGACGATTTGTAAAGGTACTAGTGTATGTTTTCTATGTTTTCTTCCTGCTCCGCCATGTTGCTCGGGATGACGCTCAAGGATAGACGCTCTACTGCTAAAATAGGCTATTTGACAATGCGAAAAATAAAGTGTCAATTACTGTTATCAGTATAAATTAAGAGTTTAAAAATGGTTATTTATTAACGTAAGTTGAAAATAATAATTTATTTATTTAAAAATCCGTACATAAAAATGTATTTTTTAAACGTTTGTCACATAACACAAAACGCTCCTGATTGGTCAAGTTTATAACGACGTCCCCTGCTTGTTTGCCTACTTGCGCCTACTTGTGATATATTAGCTTTCGAAACTGTTTTAATAAGATTTTCCTATATTATCCATTGTTTTTGTGTGATTTATTTGCAATATTTTACAAATTCTGTCAAGTACTTTTACCATGGACAACTATTTTGTAAAAGCAGACAGCAGAACCTGCCCAAGTCACGCTCGTCGTTTCAAGACTTCCAAGTCGAGCACAGGTTCGGGTTTATTCTACCCCATACCTTTCTTTTTTTAATTTAATAACTTTAAAATACTTCTCAAATAAATTGTAAATATATATTTAGGTATGTTTATAAATATTAATTTAATTAATTTTTTTTCTTAAAATTTACATTTTTATTATTATTATACATTTTTTACATCAAATGTGTGGGGAATATTTGCAGAATTATTGGGTAAACTTGAAGCTTTTTTGTGTAAATTTATGAATATTTTACACACAAAACAGTTACTTCGTTTTTAGATGTTATATAAAAATAATTTGTTAAAAATTAATTTTGAAAAAAATTGATGTTAAGAAATAAACTTCCAGAATCCCAATTACGTAATGTGCGTGAATTGTAATTACTCAGAAAAACTCAGTATTTTATTCTAAAACTATTATGCGTAAATTTTAATTACACAGAAAAAGCCGGGATTGACCGGGGTCAAGTGGCGTTAGGACGCCATGGTCAGGTGATGAAAGATTGACCGGGGTCAGGTAGGGTTATGTGCATCATGATGCATGCAAAGAACATCGTAGTGCACCTAACTTTACCTGACCCCATCAATCTTACGTTACCTGCCTACCGCGCGATTCTATAATATTCAAAGTTTCAATTAACGCTAGATGTACCATCATAAATCGTCTGCCATTCAATAGTTTGTTTATTTACTAACTAAACATTGTTGGGATACAATGGCAGACTGTAAAAAATCGTTAAAAGTCATTACTTTTTTTTGCAAATTAAAAATAGTTTTGCAGTTATATGTATACATCGTATTAGGCTGCCATTTGTTTTATTCAATATTGTGAACTGTTAAGTTTATATTTAAATAACTTTTACACTGTAAAAAATTGTTCTGAAATACTGTGAAAAATTTGTTAAATAACTTTTATGTATCAATTTTTAAAAATCGGAAACAGTCTGCCTTGTGAAAATTCGTCAATCTCATGCACACATTAGTCTAAATTGTGCTTGGCAGACTGTAAAAAGTGTTTTTAGTTACACGATTTTTTTGCGAACTAGCATTAGTATCCTTTACTCTTGTACTGGAGAAAACCGTCTGCCTGCAACTTTTTTGTGGATTTGGCAATCTAGCCTTATGCTTCAACAATTGGCAGACTGTAAAAAGTTGATTTAAGAAGCTTCTTTTTTTGCTAATTAAAGTTAATGTTTATATATGAAGTAACACGTTGCGGAACTTAATAGGTGCATCTATCTATAGCTTGTGGCTATAAATATCACCCGTATCAAAGGCAGCCTGTAAAAAATCGGCCTCTTTTTTCTGCCGCGAGCGCTCGTCTATAAGCTTTAATTTGACTCTTTTAGATTATTTTTTGTGGGGTTATTTAAAAGCTAAGGTTTATGCAAACAGGCCACAAACCTTTGATGCTTTGAGATTGAACATCGAACGCTGCATTCGTGAGATTACGCCCGATTTATTGCACAAAGAAAATTGAAATCATCGAATTCACTCGTGTACATGAAGTCGAGGTGGACATTTAAACGACGTGCTATTCAAAACATAAATGTTATCGATTGTACTTCAAGATAATATAAAAAGTGTGGTTATATCTAAAATCACTTTTATTTTATTTAATTTTAAAATAATATCGTTTTTAACGGAAATCCCTTTATTACCACAAAGGAACGGTTACCAGCATCAATTTTCTAACCAAAATAAAAACGCTCATTTACCATTTTGGATAATTTACAAAATAAAAAGTTGACAAATGTGAAATAAAAACCTTATTTTGTAGAAGTTAAAAAAAACTATAGCTGATTTAAATAAAAAAAAAAAAGATAATTGGAAGACTTGCAGAAGTTAAGAAAATTAAGATATTAATACCGGTTAATTAGGTATGACAGCTAAATAAATTTGTTTATTTTTTTTTTTGGAATTTAGACATCTATCAAAATTGCTTTTTTTTTCTTTTAAATTAAACAAAAGAGGCAGAAAAACGAAGTAAACAACCTTTTTTTACACTTATTATAATTTAATTTATTCCTTAGAGTTTTTTAAATTAAATAAATAACAATAACCTATGTAAACCTTTTATTGCTATATATAGTTTAGCGAAATACATCCAATATATTGGGTTTTAAAATAGTTATAATGCATCTTTAGCCACTAATTCAGAATAAATATATACTATACTTATAAACTAAAATAAATAAATAGGCTTTAAAATATCCTTAGCTAATGATAAAAATTTACGTTGGGAAATCAGCGCTTATTACTATAATACGTTAAATTTTAAACACAATTCTAATAAATTCATTTCGTTTAAGATAATCTGAAGCTCTTGGCATAAGGATTATGAAATAAAAATGGTTATTTTCTTCTTCCACACTAAAAAGAAACCTTGTGTTTAAGAATAGTGGGCTTAACCCGTATTTATGCAATCTACAAACGCTACGTTACATTTACAAATAGGTTTAAAATAAGGTTGGTAACTTTTTTTAGACCAGTTATATTTTTATTCTCTTCCTAAAACCCGTTATCCTGCAGGCCGCATTAGGACAAAGTAAATTTAGTCCATTAAATCTCTTAAAATAAACTTTAAAGCAGGGCCTACACGTAGGGTCTTAACGAACGTTCTACTTGATCGATTGCCGATCCGGTTTGAAACTAACCAGTTTGATTAGAGATAGAAACAGATAGGATTGAAATAAATAAAATAACAGGGAGAAAAGTTATACTCTTAATTTAGGAGTATATACCCCGCTCGGGTTGCTAATTGGTCGGCATGGTGTACACAATTCCCCGCCAACTAATTAGCACGTTGAGAGAAAAAGAAATGTTTTTCTCTTATGCACATTGTTCGCACCACCAAGTTGCAAGACTGCCTCTAGCAGTATATGCTTGAGGGTTACAATGGATAATCTGAGTAGCTTTCTAGATATGAAAATGTTTCCGTTCCTTAGAGCATAGTCTACTTTCAAACTTTTTACAATAAAATATTGAAATTAATGTGCATGTCACTTTTCATCACGAAAACAGTGTGAAAACGCTCTTGAGCTACTCCAAACCCTATTAATGCTTGACTAGAAACTCATTCTAGCGTGCGTGTAAAAATAATTCAGAAACAGAGCATATACATTGGTCTGTTTCTAATATCAAGAACATCTTTTTATTGTAATGCAAAATTTTCAGATAAAATTTTACACCCTGGACTGCGTTTGACTTGGTTTGGCGGGTTTCTAACGGTTTTTGAATAAAGGAAGCTATTTTTTAGGTTAAGTTTGTTTATTTATACATACATAAATATACAAATAAACATAAAGTTATTCTAATTCTTTTGTTTTAAAAAGGATAGATAAATAATAAACAGCAATAAGTAATAAAACTCTTGTAAATAAATAGTTCTACCTAATTTTTATGAAATTAAAACAGCAATTTACTAGGAAATTAAAGCAAATATTATGTCTAGTCTACATGTAATACTACCCAAATTTATTAATAAAATTTAATACGCATAAGTTATATTAAAGAACTTGTCAAAAAACAAATTTTGAGAAGTTTTTCAGTATTTAGTCATTTGAGTTGTCTTGCACTGCTTGTTTTTAAAGAAAATAGATACAATTACTGTTAGAGTTCCATTTTTTTTTAAATTCTGTGCAGGGTAATTTTTTTGTTATATGTTTAATTGGTTTTTAACGCAAAATCCCAAACTAAATTACTTTTTTTTGACAAATAGTTAACATTTACAAAGTTATGCTCTGTTGCCAAGAGTTATCATTTTTACTTCTTTGTTAAATTTACCACAATGTTATGTCCATTGCTAACTTTAACAACTAGGCCGTAAATGTATTGCCCCTCTTCAACAGATACAAAAAACGGGATAAGCTCTAGGAATATTTGGTAGTATTTAACTTGGTCATCGGTAGTAGTTGTCAGAAATTCTGAAATACGTATTTTTTCTTATTTTGTGTTACTTGTCTTTAAGGAATTCAATTAGGAACTAACCAGAACCAATTAGAACAAACACAAAGCACCTTATCTTTTTTGTTATAACTGTACATATTCCAGCTTTGCATACGACAAATGGATAGAAGTGAAAAAACGCCATATAAATCCTACCTGAGCAAGCAAGATACACTAGACTGCTTTACGCTTGGCTGACTTTAGAGATGCATACTTGCAATGGTAATTTAGGGAAGGTTTAAGTAAAAATTTGTAAATTTCTTGAGGTATCGTTTTACATATTTAAAAAAATGTTTTAAAACATGTTTGTTATTAAGTATAATAAGGTAAAATATTGAAAACCTTTTGTGTGTCAATAACAGTAAAAAACTGACATCCGTGGCCAAAACACAAAGTAGTTAAGTTAAAGGCCAAATCAACCCAGTTTTTTTATATGCTTTATTGCCGTATAAAAATACTTGTAGTTACACCCTGTATAAAAGCAACGAAACTTCATGGTTAATAAGTGTTAGAAAACACATTACCCCTTTGAGACCACATAGTTCAAGCTAAGTGCAGAGTTGAGTTACTAACTTTATCCACTTACATAAAAGGGCAGTAAAGAAGTTTAAATTATTCTGCTGGCAAATTTAGACGAAGAGGTTTTGATAAGAAAATATTGCTACAAAAGGATCTAGGCGCACAGTAGTGCACCATACCATGTTGCGGCCTACAGCACAAATGTGTTTATTTACACGATGTATTTCGACCTATTTTTCCCCCTATAATAACTTTGATCTTCTTCCACATAAGGGTATCAAATTTGATGTGCAAATTTACATAGGTTATTTAATTACCTGTAAAAAAAATTGAGAAAGTTAGGTTTAGTGATCTCTGAGACATTCGTTTTGCAAAATTGCGATTATACTACTAACTAACCGACTGACTAATTGATTCATCAAAATTATGGAGCACTTCCCGAGAGATTAGGAACTATGTAGGTGGGTTTTAGGACACAAGTAAAGAAACAATTCTGAAAACTCGGAAAGCTCGGAAACAGGGCCGTTATATCGTATTTTTTGTGATATTTTAAAATTTTGCAATCTGATTAAACCTGACTTTTTGAGGTCATTACTGTCTTAGAATTTAAAATGCCGGCAGGATTTTATTCCCTAAACTCAGAAAATTGCCACATTTCCTATTAGACTTCAAACCAGGCGCGATTTAAGGAGCATTAAAATAAGAAATGTTCGTACTTCCTATTTATCCTACTTACTAAATGATTCATCAAAATTAATTATACATTAATAATGATTTTAATTCAATAATTAATCATCACTATTATGCAATAACGAGTTTCGCAGATGACACATATTTACTTATAGGAAACATGACATTTAACAACTGGTCGAAGACACCAATACATTATTTTTGAAGGCAAAACTATGGTTTGAAATCTATAAACTAGGCATAAATAAGAAAAAAACAAACAAAGTAAAGGTTAGCACAAACAGAACAAATAAAGAAAAACCCCTTCGTATCTTTATTAATAACAATGACATTGAAACAGTTAGTCAAACGAAGTTTTTAGGTATTGTGATCGACGAGGTCTTGAAATAGTCACCACACTTTGAAATGTTATCAAAAAATTAAACCAAACCTGTTATGCAATCGGAGTAACAAGTAACTATGTTAATAAAAGTGTTTTTAGAATCATGTACCCAACTTAAGTCCTTACTTAGATATGGAATTATTTTTTGGGGAAATGGATCTACTGCAGAGTCAATTTTTAAAATAAAAAAAAAGTGTTAAGAATAATTTTTAAAATTTAATTTAGGGAAACTTGTAAAGGAATTTTTAAAGCAAAAGGGCTTTAAACTATGTGTGGATTGTACCTGCACTAATGTTTGTTATATTTATTTAAAAACAAGGAGTTGTTCCTTGTTAATAACACTAATACAATGTATACTTCCAGAACTGTAGATATCAACTACCCCATTTATAGATTAAGTATGACGGAAAAAAACCCATCATACATGTGTATAAAATTTTTAATAAACTACCACAGAATATCAAAAATATCCTAACCTTTAAACAATTTAGAAAGAAAACATATTTATTATTAAATTTGGAACCTTATACTTTGGAGGATTATTTTAATATGTAATTGTATTAACTTAGTTATGTAAATACATGTGACGTCATTTCATTTTGTGTTCCTATGATACTTACTCGTATGTAAATATGTATTATGTAGAAAGAATCTGAATTCTATTCTATTCCATTCTATAGATGATAACTTTATTTACACAATATTTTAAGTTTAAGTTTTATAGATTAAGATAAATGCCTTTACAACTTTATCGTTCTTGCTGTACTAATATTTTGTTAATGATATTTTTCTAGCCTTAATTATCACTTTAGGGTAAGATAACGTTCCAAACCTGACAATACATTTTATTATAAACACAGATATTTAGCAGTTAAAAAGTGCAAAAATTAAAATAATATTAATATTAAGTGGTTGATACAAATAAAGGAAATAAAACTACTAAATTATTTAATAATTTAAAATAATACCACAAAATTTTAAATTACTTTTTTGTTATAATTAAAGAAAATATATAAAGCACATAACTTTTAAAACTACTAGTAAATAGAACCTTATAATGTATTTCCTTTAGAAAAAATTTCTATTAAAATTTTAAAAGAAAGAACTATAAATTTATTCTTTAGCTATGTTTACAAATAAATTGTTTTCATTTTATTTTAATATTACAATTTTCTTATAGAAAAAATAAAACCCCACTGTGTTTTAATCTAGACAAATAAATATTTGCGATGCTTTGACTGTCTAGACGATAAAGCAAATATCAGAAAGAATCCAAATAAACAGTGTACAAGTGTGTGTCTGTATATGTGAAATAAAATCTTAAGCCCTAAAAATATTTAATCAGGCAGATAAATGAGAAAGCAACAAAACATTATCATTTATCTTTTTTAGAACGACTTGCACAAATGTCAAATAACAAAAAAAGCTGTATAAATATTCCTGCTATTTTCTATTTAAAATCAAGTGAGGACAACAAGATATCCAGCCCCTTATAATTTAAGGTTACACTGGCCGTAAAAACATAGACGATTTGAATGATATCAAATATAAAATTTTTTTTAGATGGCTTAATTTTTTTAAAATCATTTTTTATTATTTTGCCGACTGTGCTTTAAATTAAAAAATTTAACGATCTTTGGTTGTGAGTTGTAAATTATATTGATACCTTTTGTTTCCAAGTTATTTGTTTACCATATATAGTTAATAGTTAATAAACATTGTAAATTAACCTATGTAACTATTATTTTAATAATTTTAATAATATATTTCATTTTACCAATATGTATTAGTTTAAATTTTATATATAACATAAATTAACTTGGCTGTTACCAAAAATAAATAAAAAGTCCTTTAAATTTACACGTATGAAAAAAATAAGACGTTTTCAAAAATGAAATAGTAAATAAGATGTTCCGTTAAGAAAATGTTAATTTTATGTAGTATGTATTTTAAATCAATTAAAATATATTTTTTAAAATTTTTGTTAGCATTTTACAAATAAAAATATATAATATGGCTATATTATATTTTATTTTAATCTAAGATACCAGTTTAATCTTTTTTATTGTAAGGTACTAAATACAAATATTATTGTTTTTTTTTTGTCATTATTAAAATATTTTTTATATTAGTTTCATATTTAAAATTAAAAAAAAATAAGTATAAAAACATTTTTAAAGGGTTAATAAATGCTAAAATCTAACTATCTTAGTCCTTGGCTCCAACTATAACCAAAAACATAATTTTAAAACATGCTTACATTATAAAAAAAATAAAATAAAAAAGAATAAATCAATCAAAAATTGTTTATTTTTTAATTCAGATATGGATTATTACACGATTTTTCGCTTTATTTTGTAATAATTTGCTTATGTGTTTTGAGGCCAACCAAATAACTCAGGTCTTTTTTTTATATAGAACGATACTGCTAAACAACGTTGCAACTGTTTAAATTATTGGTCCTAAATTAAGCAAAACCTAATAAATAAATTAAATTATATAAAGGTTTAAAATACCTAAATAACTAACTTTACATACCTACAATAATTAAGAATAAGTAAAGAACTATTTTTAATTTAAGAAATTTATCCAGCGGGATATGTAAAATACCTCTTTAGCAATTTTAAAACAGCATAAATATTGATCATCAAGTCTTTTTTATAAGAAGACGAGTCTGCCCTAATACAAAGCGTTTCGGTTTTTTTTAACTGTATATTTTATTTATAAACAATGTAGGGTTTGTATTGCTTTGACAAAGGAATATACAACATAATTGTCTAGTCTAAAACTAGTATTACATATATTTTCCTAATTAAAATAATGGGGGTTATACCTAAGCACGTATGCATGCTACTTTTTTTACACATTCTGAACCGTGCGAAAAAAATTCATACAGGTGTATGAAATTAGCCACTTTAAGGTCTTGTTTCCCGTTTGTTTACTGGTGTTTTTATATCAGTCGTCGAAAAAAAATATTTACTTATGTATGACCGACAAATTGTTTGTTGTTAATTACTATCCTTTTTTATATAAAAATATACCTTTATCTATATTTAATTAAAAAAAATAGTTTGCCTTATTATCATAGCTTGCCCCATACACTTTGCAGAAATGAAAAGAAGCCTGATTCAGTTCGCAAGAGAATTACCAAGTTTTCAAAACTTGATAAACTCTGGCCTTGTTAGAATAGCACTGAAATCGGATGAGATTTGCTAAAGTTGTACTAAACTATCCCATTCATGCTAAACTGCTTTTATCGGTACCTTAATCTTTGCATTCAAATTGTGTATAATGGAATGAGCGCATAATACTTTATTATATGATAGGCAATTTATTATGTAATTTTAAGTATCTTTTACAATTGTTTTCTTGTGAAAAAAACCTAAATTTTTAATTACAGAAACTGAAAATGGTATAACGAATAATTTGCAGATAATTTTAGGATGCAGACAAAGTGGGCAAATAAAATAAGCTAAGACTATGATGGAAACTAGGACGTAAATATTGTAAGGATATTTTAAAGCCTCAGGTATTAACTCCGAAGACTCAAGTTAAAACTAAACGTCACAATAAATTACGTAAACTTGAGTGGTTTGTTGTGGTTCGTCATACAGAAGGGACGTTAAAGAATTAAAAAATCAGATATGTGCAACATGACTGTGGAATATTTAATTATTATAAGATATTTTTTGGGTCACTAAATTATATAAAATTTTTTTAAACAATTTCGGGAAATTCTGAACTTTTTTTAAATTAATGACCTAATGTTACAATAAATCATTGTCAGTTACCTGTTAATATCAATTAACTGTTATAAAAAAGAATTAATAAGTAAACGACACTAGGGAAGATTATGGAAAAGAGATAATGACCTAAGCAAATATGCAAAGTTACTACTTTACTACATAATTCACATAATAAACTTTTTTTAATTATTGGACCATAGTTATATAAAAAGGCTTAAACTGGTAAGTATCTTAAAAGTTTGCAGTCTTTAGTAAATATTCAATAAATTAAATATATTAAGATGTCGAATATCCAAAAAGTCTTTATATTCTTTCTAATATGCTTTTAAAAATTACTTACTCTTGGCTAGTTAAATGAGTAGTATACATGATACAGGTATTTGTTGGTACAAAATGCTTGTCAAAACCTTTTGTTATTTGTAATAATTTCGCATATATTGTTGCATTCATTTAAAATTCCTGTCATATTCTTATGATATAACTGAAAAGACCAAATCTGCATTATATTTAACGATTATTATTTATGTAATTGTTTACTTTAAAGATAACGGCAGCAATACTGTCCTACAAAATGTAAATATTTTTAATTTATCTGGTGATTAGAAAAAAAAGTTAAGACTTTAAAGACAAATTTGCCTTAAAAAAAGCTATTATTTGAATTATTGTGTAAATAAATAAAATATATGTGTATATTTATTTGCATTTTGGGTAAATATTTATCATATAAATAAAAAAAGTTTAAATCACTAAAACAAACTGTTAAATAAATCAAACATCAAATGTAAAACATACAATGTGAAAGTAACAGTTATTGACAAAAAATCGAGTTTAACTTGCTAGTGATTGTTTAAATATCAGTTTTTTTGTATATTGTACAAAAATATCCTAAACAAGTAATTAAAATCTTTACGGTACTAAATCTAAGTAATAATTTAAAAAAATTGTAATAAAAAATTAAAACAAAAGATCTTAGGCATTAACTTAAACTTGGTGTCTTAAATATATTACAGATAAAATGCTCTTGAATGTTAATGATGACACCGTGATATAAAAGGTTTGTTATTATAATATAATATTAGATTGATAAAAGACACACAAGTACTATTTGTTATTAGCAAATACCTAATAAAAGAAAATTTATTTACAATTGCTAGATATAAAGTATTTTTTAAATAATACAATATTTCTAAGGTCAGACACTTATTTTTTGTCTTTTTACTTTTTAATATGTCATAAGTACGATAAAAGCATAAAGAATATATTTTTTAGAAAACAAGATAATATTGCTAAAAAAAGTTAGTAAAACAAAGTTTTTGCAAAATATAATTTGATACAAAGGTCACAAATAACAATATCTTTTATTTTTAAATAAAAATGACAAATAATAAAAAAGGTCATAAAAAAATATGTCCTTTTTTCGGTTGATTTTGCAGTCCAGTATATAGATATTATAAAACTTCCCTATAAGTAACAACCTCTTATTTTTCAAAAGCCTCATTCAAACTTCGAAAATAACAAATAAATAGCTTAAAGTTTCCATAACGTCGGCGCGAAATTAAGTTATTGCTCTTTTCTTTTGGTATATTATTTTTCTTTTCACATTCTAGTTTGTTTTTTTGTTCGAATCAAATTATGTGTCAATAAACCTAAAATACGAGTTGAAAAAATATATTTTATGGGACAAGATGGTGTATAAATTATCCAAGATCTTCTAAAAATGTGCAACTAAGCGGTAATAAAAAAATAAAAACGGATTTTAAAAGTATTTTTGTTTAAACTTATAAAAATAAAAATAGACTACTTATGGCCACCGTATTGTTTCCAACTATTAATCAGGTAACCAAATAAGGTTTTTGGTGGAAAAATATAAATTTTTATTAAGATATAATAAGACACTATTTATTCATAGAAGTAATTACCATCACACTCAATGACCTTTTGCCAACGTGAAACCAATTTTTATATGCCGGTATTGTAGAACTCCCTGGATTTGGAGTAAAAAAAATTTCGTACTGCATTAATTACACCATCTCGAGTTGTAAACTGTCGGTGCCTCATACAGTTGTCAAGAAACAAAAAAAGGTGATAATCACTTTGCGAAATGTCGGGAGAATAAGGCGGGTGCGGTAACATTTTCCAGCCGAGTTCAGAATTTTTTTCTCGGGTCACTCTTGCGGTATGAGGCTTGACGTTATCCTGCAAGAATATCCCTTTCTTCCGATTGATCAAAGAAGGCTGTTTCTGGATGAGTGCTGCTTGTAATCGTTGAAGCTGCTCACAATACAAGTTAGCAGTGATGGTTTGACCCCTTTCCAAAAACTCATAATGGACAATTCCAGTTACAGCTCACCAAACACACAACAAAATCTTGTTTGGATGCAAGGAAGCCTTGGGCGTGTGTGGTACCGAATCAGTAGGCGACAACCAATGATACGAACGCTTAGAATTCGAATACAAGATCCATTTTTTGCCGCAGGTTTATAACCGATTAAGAAATGGTTCATGAGCGTTGCGTGAAATGTTTGCTAAACAAATGGTAAAACGACTTAATTTATTATTATTTGTCAATTCCTGTGGGACCAATTTGCTTAAGTTCCACGTCTTTCCTAGCTAATGAAGATGCAACCGAATAGTTTCAGGACTCACATTGAACATTTCTGCAAGTTCTTGGCACGTTGTCCTGGAATTTACGTCCACAACTTGTCGAAGATCCTCGTTGTTCATGATTTTTGGTCTCCCTGAGCGAGGCTCATCGCTCAAACTGATAGTCCGGGAGCCGGCAATCTAAAAAGTCCCGTGATCGCGGATTTGCAAAATTTTTATAATTAATAGCTTTTAGTTATAGGAACACAATGCATTCGGTAAGCCCTCGACGAAGCTTTCGGCCGAAAAAATTAAAAAAAAAAATATTTCGCAAAAAAAGCAAAATAGTTTTCCCGTCATCGCGGATTTTGATAAAAAATGGTGTATTCTATAGGAAATTTTGTAATTTAACGTAAAAAAATTATCTTACCAATTTTATCCAGCCGAAAGGGCCCGGCTTACCTATTTAAAGGATGCGATTGAGGGGTAAAATCTCCCCATCATTCCGGAAAACTTTTTTTATTTGTTTCTTTTTTATGTGAACTTTAAAAATATATTAGTACGCGTGTCTAAAAACGGCCGGAAATATCGGGCTTACCAGTTTTATTCTATACGGACTCGATTCACATCAATAATAATGAGTCTTAAATTAAATCATTTTATTCTGTAGTAAATGCTGAGTTAATTTTTTTTCAGTTTATTTAAATATCGTAATAAATTTTTTAATTCAAGATAATACAATAAACAATTTTTTATACGAAAGCAAAATATATTTATTATTATTTATCTAAACTATCATCATCACAGTCATAATGTCTCTTATCCTCTGATACGTCACATTCTTCATTGTTTTCATGTTGACTCAGAATTTCTTCTACTTCTAATGGTGCCGCCGGGCCGTTATACCACAATGGTTTGAGTTTATTATTTTCCGTAAATTGCCATCCACATGTGGTCGGGTCATATGAAATGCATGATGGTTCTGTAGCATTTTGCCACGTTTTATTAACAAATATTGTGCGTAAACTGCGTTACTCGAATTAAAATTTATCATGCCTTTGTAAAATTCTTCCTTGTCACTTGTACTTGCAAATAACTTCAAAAATAATTCAAATCTTGCAGCATTCACATCACTATTTTTAACATTGTACATTTCATTAGTAAATCGTGTTATGTATTATATCTGTTTTTTTATTGTTAATGTCTTGTAGATCCGACAAATGCTTAAAAATATTTTGATACTTTTTCATTTTGTATCAATAAGTTGTATGGTTTTATTTTTCCTTTACGAATAAAAGCCGCTGTATAGTCACAACCTGTAAAGGCATGAAAACCCGGAAGAGCTCGACAGAGTTATAAACCTAATTTAGCTGCAAGATCTGTACAGTTTATAATTTAAATTATAAATAAGAATAATTTTTCATGAAATGGGATTAATATTAATATTATATAAAGAGTTATGTTAATAGTGATAGAAGAATACTTTTACAGAAAACATTTACTACTAGAGTAAAACAGATTTAATTTAAGACTCATCGTTTATTGATGTGAATCGAGCCCGTAGTAGAATAAAACTGATAAGCCCGATATTTCAGCCGTTTTTAGACACGCGTACCAAAATATTTCTGCTATAAAAAGAAACAAATTTAAAAAAAGTTTTTCGGGATGATGGGAAAATTTTAACCCTCAATCACACCCTTTAAATAGGTAAGCTGGCTTTCGGCTGGATAAAATTGGTAAGCTAATTTTTTTACGTTAAATTACAAAATTTCCTATAGAATACACAATTTTATCGAAATCCACGATGACGGGGAAACATTTTTGCTTTTTTTTAAATAATTAATTTTTTTAAACTATTTTCTGCCAACTAAATCAAGGCTTACCAAATGCATTGTGTTCCTATAACTAAAAGCTATTATCTGCTATCACGGGACTTTTAAGATTGCCAGCTCCAGGACTATGAGATCTCCCGAAAAAAAATTTTTGAACCACTTCTGTGCTGTTCGATCATCTCCGAATGCGGTACATATTTTTCGCGCCGCCGCTGCAGCTTTTGTACCAAGTTTGTACTTATACAGTAAACAACTTCGAATTACTGTTTTATTCGTCGCCATTTTCAATTATTAAAACTAGGAATGTAACAGTTTTCACCAACTTTTTATGTGTGTGAAAAAAGAAGTGATACTAAAGTGACAGCAGGTAAGAAACAATTGCTATCGATCAACAACATAAACAATATTCATGGCAATGTGCGATATACAACAACCGCATGATTTTATTTGGTTACTTGATACTTATTTAATGTTTTGAACGTAAAGGTTTATTGTCTTTTTAATACATTTAAATCACGTTACTTTTAAACCTAATACCTTTGTTTTTTTACGTGATGATACCAATTGTACAGTCCGTCTTTTAATAAATATTTCATTTTTTATTGTTAATTTGTTACTTATTTAGAAAAAAATGAACAATTATAAAACTTGATTTTTTATTTGTCTGAATGAAACTACCGCCAAAGGTTGAACGGGTAACCCTTTGGCGTATCAATCAGCCAGATATTAATGGCACGGTAGATGCCCGTTTTTTGGATTTACACGAGCAGAAAATAAACTTTTTTAATTAAATATATATTATTTTAGATATACGAGAAATTTAATAACCCCATTGAAAATATGACATTTAATTTTTAAAAATATCAATATGACCCCTAGCATTATATTTAATGTTCAATTGTTTTTTAATCAGTATTTATAAATTTTGCGGGACAAATTATATAAGATGACTATTCCAGTTTTCTTATAAATGTACAGGGTGGGTCAACGATAGAGTAAAGTTTATTTTCTTATTTGTTTCGGGTATTACAAAAAAAACGTTAAATACAAAAGCTTTAGGGAATGTTAGGTTATATAGTGTAAAATTATTTTTGAGTGTACAGAACGGTAAAAAAGCGTGGCGAATATAACATTAGTTTTTTTTCAAAGGAGCACCCTATTTTTTAATTTATTTTTAGATTCTACATAAAATTCTATACATTTTTTATTTATAATGGTATATAGTCTCTACGGTAGCGTAGTGGTCAGAGTTTCGGCTTGCCACCCCGGCGATCCGGGTTCGATTCCCAGAGCCGGTGAGACACTTTTAGGTAGTAGTTATTTAAAATAACGTCCGTGGTGGTACTACCGCGTTGTCTAAAAGGTGCTGTGAAATGCAATATTTGCAAGTTTCAGTGCTTGGACAACGTTGACGAAACAACTGGGAAGAAATGGGTTAAACACCAACATACCGATGTACGTAGTGAAACTATTTCACTCATACATCAAGGACAGGACTTTTAAAGTACGAGTCGAGGGCATTTTTCCACATGTCGCAAAACGCACGCGGGAGTTCCGCAAGGAACAGTATTATCGCCTAAGCTTCACAATTTATATACTGCCGACTATCCTAAATACCCCTCCACCAAGATAGAAATGTTCGCAGACGACGTACTAATTTACGCACATTCCTTTGCTGCAAATGTAGCAAAGACTCACATACAGAATCACCTTCACTACCTAAAACCATGGTATGAAAAATGGAAGATTAATTTGAATGAAAGTAAAAGCGAATGTATGGTATTAACGAAAAAATTCAGAAATATTAAAATTAATATTCCTATACAAAATAATGAATCCTATATCCAACCCCAAAAAAACTTAAAATACCTGGGAGTCTTTCTAGACCAAAGACTCTCATTCCAAACCCACATCACATAAACATAGGGCCTATTCAGTAATTAATAGTCTATATGCGATGTTATCCCCTAATTCCAGTCTTACCACCCCAACAACAAACTCATACTATACAAACAAATAAAAAGACCGACACTTACCTATGCTGCACCTATTTGGTGCAGTGACACACAAATGACGAGGTTGCAGCGATATCAAAACAAGATATTGCGCTGTATAACCTCGTCCGGTCGATACACAAGAATAGAGGACTTACACAATATGACAGACATGCCGAGGATAGATAAACATATCTATTCCTTGGCAAATAAATTTTACCAAACACAACCGCAAACCTCTATTCCTTCTAGAGATTTGACAACATAAAACACAAACCATTATACGCTAGACTATTTTTTTACTTTGGGGATGAAGACTAATCCCACCACATCTCCATTCCCTTATAACTTAAAATCCCAAATAACAATAACAGCATACTGAGCTTTATATTTACTTGGAGAAGTAAACTCACACTAATAGGCCCCGCTATATTAGTTAAGGTTTTACGGTGTGACACGCCTACCATTAAAATTGGAAAGCACGTGGAACATCATAAGACTTTAAACAACTAAAACCATATAAAGGTACTGCAAATAACTGTGACAAAAATGAAATGAATGAAAGCAAGTGGGTATGCAAATAGGCATGAAAGTAAAGTGAAAGAGAAATGCATGGGCTAAATTGAAAAGAAAGAAAGAACAAATGAGTCATACCAAGACAAAAAACTTGTCAAAAAGTACTTCTAAAGCGTACCTGACTAAATTAAATAGGTTTTTTGAAACATTTTCCTATAAATACAAAGCAAAACAAAGAAAATATAGCAATAATTAATACCGCCTCTCTCAAGCT
Organism: Listronotus oregonensis; assembly: GCA_019359885.1. Classification (NCBI taxonomy): domain Eukaryota; kingdom Metazoa; phylum Arthropoda; class Insecta; order Coleoptera; family Curculionidae; genus Listronotus; species Listronotus oregonensis. The sequence goes on along the minus strand of JAHBCN010002813.1, from coordinate 17,812 downwards.
TCTAAAGTAATTCGAACTCGACCGCGATGTTTGAAAGGTCACAACCGGTAAACATCCTGAGTTGAAAAACCGGGACATCTATAAACATACGAGTACCACAGGAGCTAACACTCGCTCCCGGCCTCCCGGCTGTGCTACCTTGCATCATGCCTGCACAAGGCTTAGATGTAAATATGGAATGTAAATAGATATAGTATAGTTATAGTTGAAAATGTAAATTACTAATTTATAAATAGCATACTCACGGTACTTAGGATTATATATAGATATATATATATATATATATATATATATATATATATATATATATATATATATATATATATATATATATATATATATATATATACTGTGATAGATTATTATTTAGTTTTGTATATGGTATGTAAATTAATTAGATTTTCATAAATTAAATTAGATTGAGATTGTTATATTATAATAACTATTACAATATATTTTTTTGTTTTTTGATTTTTGCTCCGACTGTATAGACGCTTACCTCAGGTAAGTTCAGTATTCAACAGAGCCTTACGAACCTATATAAATAAAAGACTGATAAATGTTTGACACATTTGTTTATTAAAAAAAATATTTATGATAAAACTTAAATAGTTATCAAATTATGTAAGTACTTATCAGGATATCTACACTATTACATTAATTAAAACCTTTGTCTTATATAATTAAAACAATATAAATAAACTTTTATTATAATATTTTTTTTATTATTATTATTATTTTATAATCCCTTTCGAAGAATTTATAAAATTAAAAAAATATGAAAAATGTATTTGATTCGATTAGTTTGTCTTTCCTGAAAATTTATTTATTTATTTATTTTTTAACTTTTAATAAAAATTATTTGTTCGTTATTATAATAAAAATTTATTTGGTCCAAAAATTTATTAAATAAAAATAAATCTTTCTAAAACATTATCTATCCTAAGTTCAATTCGTCCTTTTTCTCCTAGCGGCGAGAAATCTTATTAACCTTATTCGGTTTTAAAATGTCTATTCTAAGTTACCTGTTTGCTGTTACAAACCCGAAGTTCTCTTCTAAGTAGTAATAAAAAGGATATAATATTTATACAAACAGGCTACGATGTCTCCTAGAAAGGTTTATTTGAACTGACTATCAAAAACCATCAGCTGAGCAACATTGGCACTTTGAAATTTTTCAACATCTGATTGACGAACTTTGTTTACTTTTTGTGTCATGGAAATCGGCACAGATTTTATGTAATTTGTCACTACCTCCAGGTAAATTGATTATATTTACTTTTAATTGATTTTTTTATATACTACTTAATTTTACTTTTAAACATAAAACTTTGAAAGAAAAAAACTGTATCAACTTTCTAGGTTATGTCTAGCACTTAGCTATGAAACCGCTTTTTGTCTTTTTCGACCTCTGGAGGACCGTGGTTACTTTAGCGACTGAATTTGGACTAATTTCTCTTTTTCGGGGTTAATTCGTTTATATACCCCAAGAACAATTGCCACTATTTTAGGTAACATGGCGTCTTTCCAGGCACCTAGATAGAATTTTAGCTGGACAAATAGGGCAATTTTAAATAATAAAATTTTAACTTTATTACTAAGCCTTTACTTTTGCTGTTATTATCTGGGCAGCTATAATCCCAAATCATACTTAGAAAATTCTACTGCTCTTTTTAATGGTGTATAGTTATATAAGTTTTATTTTGATCTTGTCACAATTATTTGCATGTAAACAAATTGATGTCATCCTTTCTGACTTCTTATATTTTAATATTTTTATATTTTTCAAATAAACATCCGTTTAAATCTTATAACTAATACTAAATCTAAATAAATGATAATTTTACACATCTTTTATGACTAATTATAAGTGTAGGTTTTTATATTAATTCCACAATATGAGTTTAATAAGCTCGATTTTTGTCTTTTAACGCGTCCCGCACTATACGCGAAAATTAAAGTATTTATTTTTACTTTTTCCTTAAATATATTTATATCATGAAAAAGATGGTTTCTTTCCCTATCTTTTGATATATAGTTTGTTAGGTTTTTTATTACGGTCAGTTTAAAACTTCTTATAGCATCATTGGATGCCAAAAGCACTGTTTCACCAATTTTTAAAATTGTCCTTTTTCTTATTAAAACCAAACACTTTTGTTATTATGCGGTCAAAACTTAGTTTAAACTTAAACGACTTTATTCTAACTAAATCTAATCCTAATATTAAGTAATTTTCCATGAGTCGATAATTATTGGTTTTGCCTAGGGTTTTTTATGCATTAATGTTTATTTTTGGTCACTATTGTTACTACCTCTGTATATTTATAACTATCTTGTTATAATTTGATCATTAAATTAGCATTACATATTTATTTTATACATTTGACCTTCCACTCATCTTTTTAGATTTATTACAGTCAAGAACAGTTTTCTCCGATATTTTCCGGAAGTGAATTTCTGTGATTTTTTATTTCTTGTGTATTTAAAGTTTGCAAAATGTCTCATTCTGTTTATCATAGGTACCTTATGCCTTTTTCTTGGTTTAAATCCAATTTTTATATTTATATGACCCATTTTATCATTAAAATTTATGCCCTTTTCATGTTTTTCCCTTTTCTTTTATATTTTATAACAAAAAAAATTTATTTAATATTTTTCCACAAGGTTATACTCATCTCAATACATATATATATATATATATATATATATATATATATATATATATATATATATATATATATATATATATATATATATATATATATATATATATATATATATATATATACAGTGCTTTCATTAATGTTTGTAAACCACGTGACCCCGCGATTTTGGTTTGTAAAAGTGGCTCCACTGCTTGGTTTCTTTCCTATTTACAATGTTGCCACGATGGAAAAAAGTTCATAAAGTTTTTGCCGACATTTATTTTTTTCTGTGGCAATTTACCAGCTTCTAAACTCCGAACAAAGCAAAAAATGTGTAAATCATTATTACTGATTATAATAATCTCCTAAAATGTTCAAATTCCAAAAAAACACAGAATCAGTGCAGGTTAGTGGTCCAAAGAACACACCTTTTATGAGGAAAAATATTAGTGTTGGCAACACAGCAAGCTCTGTTTCGACAGTAGACTTGACTGACACTACTGACAGACCATTGTTGGCGTTAGCGGTATTTGGTTTTTGGATAGTTTTTTTTGGAAAAAGTTTTAGATTTTTTGATCAAATTATGTTTGAAAACGAACCTTACAAGCTTAAAACAGTTCTTTTTAGAACTACTTTTCATATTTCGAGTTTTAAAGGTAAGTTACATGTGTTTTTGTTATTGAGGTTACGTAAATAAAACTGTTTTGTTTACTTTTAGAAAATGTTTAAAATGTGGACTGTGGAACAAGATGCCTTTATAATAATGGCACATTTTAAAACTGCAACTCGTAATGAGGATGGAACTTGGTCATATTCTCTCCAAAGTTGCATGGACCAGACCAGTTTAGAGAAAGGTTTCCTGACAATCTTGTTGAGTACGAAAACATTTGTCCATCACAGACATGTGCTAATCAATGGCTTTGAAAACAAGAATTGCATTTGTAAGGGCAAGTCCACTGGAAGGCCTACCGTGCTTACAGAACCTGTCCATGATATACATGCTCGATTGGAGCACATTCCTAAGAAATCAGGGGAGAAGTTGTCTACTCAGTCCGGTAAAGATACTATTTTAAATAAAAATTGAAATTAATGTTTACAGTGCCATATGTTTTTTTAGAAATGTTTGTTAGTTCTTGCCATAAAGCACTAACCAAAAACTTGGAAATGCATCCATGTAAGGTCACAGTATTGCAAGAATTCCTTTCACCAGATTTTAGAAAGAGGGTGCAGTTTTGTCAATGGTTTGATGAGATTCTTAACAATGAATGATGTTTTGGACCATACTTTTTTCTCTGATGAAGCGTGGTTTTATTTGCCCGGTTAAAATAATTGGAATTTTTTGTACATTGTTTTATCTTAATTTCTTTTAGTATGTAATACCTCCAATTTTTTTTATTATGTAACTTATGTAGTGTAATTTATTAATATTGTAAAAATAAATCTGTCATGTCCATCATTTTAAGTCAAGTAGTTTTATTTAAATAATATGAATAAACTGTGTAAACTAAGAGTTAATGTGACTTAAATTTTTCTATTAAGTTTAAATTGACTAAAATCCAAAGGTATAATAAAATATATTAACGGATCTTCGCTAAACCTAAATATAGTCAATATGTAACATGGCACCAAAATAGGCCTTACGAGGGATTTTTTGTGCAGTAAGATGGATTCAAATGCGGTTTCTTGCATACGAATTTTATAAACATATAGAAACTTTGTAAAACAAATTTAATTAGTGGGAAATAAATAACTGCATTTTTGCTTTAAAAAAATGCATTTTCGAAATGCATATTAAAGTTTGCAACTATAAAAAAATTATAACTGGGTAAATAATGATGCAATGGGCTCGAATTTGTTACTCGGAGGTTTCGAGGTCATTGCACACTCATATGGTACTCCCCAGACAAGGGTCTGGGGAGTACCTGGTGCGCGTTAAGGATGGTGTAAACGTCGTCTTTTAAAGTTTTACAACAAATCCTGCTAATGTCGGTCCAACTGTCGTAAAACTCCACTAGACCACGTTTACACTATCCTTAGCGCGCACCAGGTGCTCCGTAGGTCCTTGCCAATCTCATAGTCAGCATGTCAGCGCCAGACTCATGAAACTTCCTGAGTAACAAATTCTCATTTTCATCATTATTTACCTAGTTATACATTTTTTATAATTGAAAACTTTAAAATGTAATTTAAAATTTTTTTTTTGACGCAGAAATGCAGGTTTTCATTTTCCAATAATTAAATTTGTTCACAAAGTTTGTAGACGTTGATACGAATCGATTGCAAAAAACCGCATTCTATTCCATCTTACTGCACAAAAAATCCCTCGTTCCCTTGACTAAAATTTTTGGTACCTAAATCTAGCAAATTAAATTATTGACAAACAAGAGACTCAAAACTAAATGCATACAAAAATTATCCAAAAAGGCTGTAATAACTTGGTTCAAATTACAATTACTTGAAAAAATGATAAATGGTAAATTTTCTAACCTTAAAAAAATGTTTTTGACATTTAAATATCGATTTTAAATGCTCAAGTGCCAATGAATATATCTAGGGATATTTTATTAAATTTTGTGCAACCCTGAATAGGCAACCTGCAACATTTTTTGGTCACGTGGTTTACAAACATTAATGAAGACCCTGTATATATATATATATATATATATATATATATATATATATATAAATATATATATATATATATATATATATATATATATATATATATATATATATATATATATATATATATATATATATATATATATATATATATATATATATATATATATATATAATATATATATATATATATATATATATATATATATATATATATATATATATATATATATATATATATATATATATATATATATATATATATATATATATATATATATATATATTTTTATTTATTTGTCTGTCCACGTGGATTCTGGAAGTTATGGATTGAGCTAAAATCATGAAATTTGGCACAGTGGCAGGAAGTCTTTAGCAATGGCTAGAACCTAACAAAGCCCGTTTTTTGAATTTCGCCCCCGGGACAATAATAGGAGCAAAAAAGTTTTTTTTTTACCGTTAGCCGTACGTGGAAGGCGTCTGACGGAGACAGAGGCTACTTAATATTGTCTCTCGCCTGGCGGAGACAGGCTTTTCATCTAGTAATATACATATATAATAATCCTTCGTGAGCTGTCATAAAGATTAAAAAAAAGTTAGATGCTACAGGGCATTAAAAATGGTTTATACATTTCGCTATTGTACGCTGTTTACATGGACAAGCAGCAAGGCTGCCTCTGTGTAAGTTTTATGCAGATGCAAAGTGCATAAAAGATTATAAAACAAAAATGTATTTTCTCCAAATAAATAAAATAACTTTATTTATATTAATATTGATACTTTATAAAAAAATAATATTTGATAAAATTAAACTGAAAAGGAAAAACCGAGAAGCGAACCCTAGCGTCTTGGATACAAAGCACGGGCGTTAATATCGAAGCCACCGAGTTGACAGTCAGAGATAATCCTAACTGATTTATTTGAAATTTTAATTTTTAAACTTGTTTTTCAGTTTGACTGACTAGTGTGCTTTATTATTTTAAAGGGTAAACATCCTAAATGTATGATATTAATACATCCACTTTCATTCATATGCATTTTTCAATTATAATGATAAGTTTTTTAAGGTCAAGCCTTCCCCTTAAGTAGGTATGTTGGTGCTAGTTACGCGAAATTGCACGATTTTTTATAACACACACTGCGGGCGTAAGGCGTTTCTATATTAGCAAACAGTGTACACTGGATCTTCGTTCTGAATGCAGGGTTATTTACAGTAAATAACTTTTTTTGTTGTATTGTTTGTTAAAAAGTGTTTTTATGATTGCTTTAACAACAAAAAAATATATGTTCGTATAAGCAGTTTTGAGATCTAAATTTTTTTTATGTACACAGATATTTCTTTACATTTAGGTAAATATGTGTAATGTAAAAATACTTAAAACTGACCTTTTTATAACTAAAACAAGAATGCAAATAGGACTTCCAAATTTTTATTTAACAAATACGAAAACAATAAAATTTTAATTGTCAATTTTCTTTATTGTAATTTTTACCATACCATATAAGGAGACCATATTAATTTGCAGAATTAGTTATAAATAATTTCTACTATAATATAAAATAGTTAACAAAATTATAAGGAGGGATTTTAAGCTACGAAATAATCTTTGACTGCCTTTATGGGATATTAGTTTACAGAAACCTGTTAATTTGTTACGAAAAAATATTTTAATATTCTAGGTACCTATGACATAAATGTTTTTAAAGACATTAATGTGAAATTTATTTATCAACATACACAAACGCATAAGCTTCGTTAGCACATCCTACAGAGCTATTTACAAGCCACTATGTAATTAAACCCACAATTTTGGCGCTTACCAAGAGCGAGAATTGGACAAGTGTACCTACTGTAATTTTTTGAATATAGTTAGGGTTTTAAAGTTCATAAATTATATATGGTTTTTTTTGAACCCTGTATATTTATATTATCTGCCCAATTAGGTGAAATAATTGGGACCGTAAACTATAAATGATTTAATTACAAACTTACTTAAGAAACAAAAGGTTTACCGTACTGCAAAAGGAAACAGTTACAACTGGTCGGAAAGCGAGGTCAAACTACAATAGTATTAAAAGCTTGTTTAAGATATTTAGAAGTTGGTAAGTGGTAACATGTTCAGCCAATAAATGTCGGTAGTTCAGTCAGGGGTTTTATGTAAACCAAAATCAATAAATTAAAATAGACCAACAATGGCAATCTATGTTAAATCTTGTTAAAGGAATTATATTGTAAACTATAAGGGACAACAGTCGGTAAAGCAAATTTTAAAAAACTAGGATAGGTAATAAAATATTTTTTCTACTACCTTCTTGGAAAATATCGTTTTTAACCCCTAAAAAAGGGTAGAAAACAGCACTTTTTCTCCCTTAGGAAGGTAAAATTTTTACCTCCCTGTTCCAGCCGAGCCTGCCATTAATTTTTGTTAAATTTCATTTTTATTACATTAATTAAAAATTTTTTTGCTGTTTGGTTTTTTTCCACCAAAAATTTATTAAATTAAATTTTTTATTTGAAATTAAAAACAGTTTACACAACTGGTAACATTGAGACATAATAGCATACTATAGGTTATCCTGATAAGGATATCGAGATATCGTCCTCCGGCGATATCTCGAGAACCCTTTATCGCATATCTTTCGGAAAAAAATATTTATAGTAATACCCGTCTTAAGAAAATGCTGAAAATTATTTTTAAGTTTCTAATTTCACCGCTAGAGGGCGTTAAACTAAGAACAAAATTGAAAACACGGATTATTTAAAAATAGGCTATATTAACTTATGCCGTTGATAGTTTTCTTACAAACTATGTAAAATAAGGCAACTTTTTTATTTTAAGCGTTATTCCCTAACTTGTCAAATATAAGGAGGGGGGAGGAGCGAATGTACATTTGAAAAAAAAATTTATAATTTTTTTTATCTTAACCTATTTTGATAAACTAGATCTCGTTTGAAAGAGCTTTTACCAGCGCTTAAGATAAAATATTGACATAATAAATTTATTTTTTTGTTTTATTCCTAGAGATTGATTTGTGTCAAAGTTATAAATTTTGTCAATTTTTTCGAAAACTTCAAATACAATAGTATTATTATTATAAACCCATTAAAAAAAGCATAAAAAACAAAGAAACTGGTGAAAACCGTATTTTGATATTTTAATTAATTCTCGATTTATTGCTAAAAAACTGCATTGCTCGTGTCCTTTCCTATTTTCAGTTGTCAGATAAACAACGCTGCGTTTTTATCGAGAATGCCATGACAACAAAAACCATTTTTTTTCTGCGAATAATAAATAATATCAATATTATCCTTATTATTTGTTTATTATCAATTTAATAACAGCATTCATAATTACACGGCTCGTGGATAATAATAGCTGATTATTATCTACGGGCTTTGGCTAATTGGATCTTCATTGTGCTGAAATAGAATGCACATTTCCAGTTCCTCTTAAACGGGTTGTCAAACGTCCAAACACTTTTTTATTAAAATGCTTTTTATTAAAATGCCGCCTTTCGTAATACCTTATGGCATATTGTCTCGCCGCAATAGAGGCATTTGAAAAATTTTCAAAATAAACGGCGAGCATATCGTATGCCTCGGTGTTGGAATAAGACATAATTTAAAATTACTTAATAACGCTTAACAACACTACTACTAATAATAATAACGATGAACTGCGATAAACAAGAACTAAATTTAAAATTATCAGGTTTGACAAACAATGCACTTGCCTTTTTTTGACCTCCCTGTTTTCTGTGATCTTTGACGTCCCGGCACTCTCGATAAAAACGCCGCGTTTTGACAGCTTAAAATAGGAAAGGATACGAGTAATACAGTTCTTCGGCAATAACTCGAGAATTCATTAAGATATTGAAATGCGGTTTTTTCCAGTTTCTTTACTTTTTATGTTTTTTTTTTTAGGGCTTATAATAATAATACCATTGTATTTAAATTAAAAAAAAAAATACAAAATTTATAACTTTGCCACAAATCAATCTCTGGGGATAAAACAAAAAGATTAATTTATTATACCAATACTTAATTTTAAGCCCTGGTAAAAGCTCTTTTAAACGAAACCTAGGTTATTAAAATCGGTTAAGCCAAAACAAAGTTATTAATTTTTTTTTTAAATGTACATTCGCTCCTCCTCCCTTCCTATATTATGACGGGTTAGGAAACAAGGCTTAAAAGAAAAAAGTTTCTTTAATTTACATAGTTTGGCAAAAAACTATCAAAGACATAAGTTAATATGGCATATTTTTATAGTAGATAAGCTAGGTCACTCCTGCCGCAAAATCCGTCATTTTCCCATAAGAAATACATGGGGAAATTTTAAGGTCCGATTTAGATTTTACTTCCGGTCTAGCACCACGTGTCGTTCTGGTCACCCAGCTAAGTAATGGCCACGCCTGACGTTGCTTGACTTTAGATTATGACGTTGACCAAGATTATGAAATATGAACTCATCAGGAGACCTCAAGTAATTTTGGAAATAAATTAAAAGTCCTGAAGGATTCGGAGGATTCGAACCGTTGACTCAGCGACCGAAAATCTGGAACTCTACCACTGAGCTATAGGAGAATATTAAATATAAAGGTGAAATGAATGTATAGGATCCTGAGTATTACGCCAGCACACGTGAATATCATATTAATGGGGAAAATAGTAGCAATAAGGTCGTTTAACTGTCATTAATAATATTGGTAAACAATGTATGGTTGTATTACGCCTGACGAACTAATAAAATAAATAAAAAAAGTCCGCACCCAGCAGGATTCGAACCCGCGATAGTAGTGAGAGATGGTATGTTTCACATCCTCCGTCCTCCGGAGGAGCTTATTATCTTAATATCTCTGATGTAATTAAATATTTAGAAATCTTGTGTGACGCGTTATTTAGGGCGTGGCTAATACTATCTGTCAAATGTCAAATGTCACCTGTCAAATGTCATCTGTCACCTGTCACCTGTCATATGTCAAAAACCACGTGACTTGGAAAATGGCCGTTACGCGTATGATACTTGTGCTAAGACCTAATATCCGATCGACTAAAATCGTTATTTAACCCTGATGATGAGTAAAATTAGTGTAACGCCGTACCTATCGAATAGCGAAAACCGCATGACGCCATCTTTAGCCATAAAGGCGCTACAGCTGTTTAAAAATCGTCGAAATTGATCAGTAGAGAGACTTTGAATCCGTGTTTTTAATTTTGTTCTTAGTTTTACGCCCTCTAGCGGCAAAATTAGAAACTTAAAAATAATTTCCAGCATTTTCTTGAGGCCGATTTTACTACAAATATTTTTTCCGAAAGCTATGCGATAAAGGGTTCTCGGGATATCGCCAGAGGACGACCTTATCAGGACACCCTGTATATTTGCTCCAGAGGCTTGATGGTTATAAATTTTCTGTTCTTGAAAAATATAACAGAACGACGTCTTTGGTGATTTTTTCTTATCTTTCACAAGATTTATTTGGCAAAAAATTTAATGATATTAACTTAAAAGATTCTTATATGCCTTGCGCAATGCAGTCCATTTTTTAAATAGGTTTTAAAATTTGTGTTCTTTTTTAAATTAAAAAATAATGTTAACAATTTGTTTAAAAACGACAGTTATTATGTTATAAACAAGTTTCTTAGCGACGCCAGACTCTTTGATGTCTTAAATGATTTTAAATCTTACGTTATACTTTGACAAGTTTTTAATACAGGTGTTTATCCAAACAATTAAAATCACAATTTAATATTAAAATACAAAATTCAAAGATAATTTTTGAAATTTCAAATGAAAAGTAGTAGAAAAAATTATACAACTTGCTTTTATAATAATTTTGTTTTTAGAATTACTTATCAAGATCAGGTTACATATTGTATTCCTTGAACGGAATTCCATGCTGGGCACAAATTGGCCTCTATTAAATCTTCCACCTACAAGAAAAAGCAAAAAGGACATACTGAGGTTTAGGTGCAGTGGTACTACCATCCTCTGGAACATCCAGATCAGATCAGATATTGTATTTTTGTTTTTTCCTTAATTTCCTCTCGGTTTTTTGCTGTTTCTTTATCCTTTCATAATATAAATTTATCTGTTTGATAAAACATTATTATATTAATAAAAAGTTTTTATAATTTTACAAAAATCCACACCTTCTTTAAAGAATTTTAACTGAAAATAGTTTTTTTTTAGGTTTTGTTTATTTAGCCTAAAATAAAAATACCTAGAGGTGGTTTATAACAGAAATAAATAATACATAAGAAAGCGAAGCGAAAATGGTCGGCGAGACACCAGATTATGGAAATGTGAGTTAAGCCAAATCTAACCATTGCTGAAAAAAATTCTGAAAGACGAAATAAAAGTATTTTTTTTATGTATCTTAAAATTTTAAGTTTTTTAGGGTAAATTAATATCTTTTTTAATTTTAAAATTAAACACCATAAAATTATAGAATAAAAATATACAAAAAAATAAAAATTTACTTAAAAAAAAGTTATAGTTCATTGTTTTTTAAACAGTACGAAATTAAAATATAATATATATAATATATATAATGCATTATTTTTTTAATAAAACTGGTTATAATTTAATATTTATTTAATTTTATAATTAAAAAAATATACTAACGTATTTATAAACACGTTTTTAATTATTACGGAATTTATAATTAAAATTTTTAATAATAATTTTATTTAAACAAATTGCATTCTTCGGTTAGGATGCGTAAATAAAAAATATTTGAAAACTTTTAAATAATTTAATTGTCAATAAAACAAAAAAGATTAATTTTCGCTTTATTTATAAATGGTATTTACAAGTAAATAATGCAAAACTAACTATTGAGAAATTATGTTTGTACAGTACTAAATAGAATATAAAATTACTTGCCAGAATTTTAAAAATAATTTTCATATTTGGAAATTGATAATATTATTAAATTTTCATATTTCATTTTTGGTTGTGGATAAAAGCAAGTTTTTTACACATAAATTATTAAAAACTTTGTAGTTCACATATATATTAATACTTTTATAATAAAAGTATATTATGTAATAAAATTTTAATGCAGAAAGACAATAATTTATTTGATTAAAATTTATTACGTTTTTATTTTTAAGACCAACTTAATAAATCTATTTTAAAATAATAGTGGTTTACATATCACAGTAAAAGATAAAAAAAAAACACACAATTTATATTCAGAATAAGGCGGAGGTCAGATGAGGCATCCTTGAATGCCTCCCTGATCATCTTCAATCATTTAAATTAATTACACAACAAAAAAAATATATAAATAATTCTAAAAAAAAAATATTTCAGCATTACCAAAAATCATAAATAAATAAACCAATAATGGCGTATTAAATTATTATGAAAAAGCTACCTTTAAATATTACGGTTCAATGATATGGTGTTGTTATTTTACCTCAAAATCTGATATTATTATTTTGTACATGGGTCCTAAAGACAATACGTTTATAAGGATATTATGATGGACGTTTGGAGCAGATAATTTTATAAAAGAAGCAAGTTTGATGCAACTCTCCCCTTTCTTCCATGTTTAACCAATTAGACTGTACCAGCGTATGTGAGATATGCTAATACTTTTTTATACCATGAATGACCTTAAGCAAATGTTTTGCACAAGTTAAATTCTACGTTGATCCACAGCCGTCAGGCAATTTTCGTACGACATCCCCATGGTTAAACAAGGAGAGTACAAGAGAGTTACATAACAACGTGTTTATATCTCGTAATACCATACGGCAATTTGCAATATAGTATTTTTAATCTAACAAATGCTTGCTGAATACAACTTGATACATGCGCACTGAATCTGAGGGAACTGTTAAAAATCACACCCAAAGAATTTATCTAAAATATAAAAAAAAACTAGCACAAGAACAACAGAGTAATGTTTTCAAATTTAAAAAGGGTCTAAGTATTTTACCGTAACGTCCATTGGAAAATATGCTTACCACCTTAAGAGCAATAACATTATTATTTTTTAAACCTGAAAAGAAATGCGTATCGGGTGCAAATGTATTATTTGCTGAGTGCCATCGAAAAGACTTTCTGAATATAGACAATTGTAAAGTAGCTTTAAATTAGATTATTTAAGGCACTTTAAGAAAGGCCGACAAAGGGGCTCCCAACCATAAAGGTTGGGTTTTTGCTAGCAATAATTTAATATTCTATAAACTTTTCGATCCTAGACCTTTTAGTTAACTTTTAGGAAATTTACAACTTTGGGACCTGTGGCCAACTAGGTAGAAACATCTGGCTGTCCTAAGAATGTTTCTTTTTTAAAACTGTCTTTAATTTGGCTAAATAAGCAATGTATCTTTTTAATATTATTTAAGCCTATTTATGTAAACCGAATAATATTATCATCTGCAATAACTTAAAATGCAGGGATAATATTTTAATAAATTCTTCTAAGCCTTAAAAATAATGCGAAATAATACCAAATTTATTTTGGTCTTTTTTAATAATATGTTGACATACCAGTAACAAAAATAAGTGTATGATGCTAATACCACACAATATCCCAGACAAACCCAGTATAATTTATGCAAAAAATTTATGAATAATGACAATGACATTATTCTAGAAAATTGAAAATAAATATATAGCTTTTGCGAACACGCTACTTGCCAGATTGGGATTTTATTTAATAGTCACTGTAAAAATTATTATAATTATAATAAGAAGACTCGGCGAAAAGAACAATGGAACTTTATGGACCATAATAATGTAGTCAATAAAAAATCTAACTTTTTGTTAACTGAAGCAATTGGTTTACTTTACAGCCAAAAAAAAAACCGAGTGTTACGAAATATATGCATTAACCCAAAAACCCCTGAGCTGAGGTTCCAGATTTACCGCTAACGTTTTATTCGTCCTGGCCTCGCGTGGCGACTAGAGATTGCAAACCGGGCCCGGTGCCCTTTTAGGCACCCACCGGGCCCGGCCACTCTTACCGAGCCCGGTCGCGTAATTCCATTCTCCCGCACAGTATAACCATACTTGCGTTATAACACGATTGTACTCGCATCGACAATGGACTGCGTTATTTCTGACAAACCCCAGTGCATTTCCACCAACAAGCAGAGTACGCATTACTGCAAATCTGTAACGGCTATTTTCTTTGCACACTTTTACGATATTGGGTGGTAAAGAGAAGCTTAAACAAAAGCATGCGCTACAACTTTATGCATACGCCCCATTGTATTTAGGTGTTGCAATAAAATTAATACATAATTGGGGACTTTGCTGCAAGAAGAAGGCAGCTCCATTTTCTCTAGTTTTTGGGAAATTAAACAAAAATGTTTATTTTGATATTATGTTTTCAAATAATGGGAAAAAACTATCGAAAGGTTTGGTTAATATTTATGACTATGATATAACATTAAGTATGTTCGTTCGGATTTAAATATTTAATAACAAAGCCCACAAGAAAACAGAACTGCATAGACAATTTTTTGTTAAATCAAGAAATAACTTATATTTTCAACGTAATTCAAACAAGTTTATCAGATCACTGCGCAATAACATTAAAGGTTGAAGTTCCTAAAGAAATAAACAAACGTGAACAACATTGGTACAGGCCTATAACTCAAGCGGGCTTGTCTTCTTTTCATGACTACTTATCACGGGAATCTTGGAATTTTATCTCCGACTCTAACTTATCAGTAAACGAAAAATGTAACATATTTTTAAATATTTTACTAAAACATATAGCAAAAGCTTTTCCAATTAAAAAAAGAATGGTCTCCAATAAAAATAATATTCAATGGTTTACTGACGAACTACGCGAAATGCGCGAACATTTACGTTTTTTACAGGATTTAAAAGTAAAATATCCCAAAAATTCCCAACATAGCATAAAGTTAACCCTTTTCGTAAATACAGAAATCAAATTAGGATTTGCAATCGCAAAGATAATGAAAAATATATAAGGAACAGGAAACAATCAAGGGCAATGTAAATGTCTTAAATTCCAAAAAGGAAAAGTAACAATTCAAAAACTAATTCTAGCCCTTAACGCCATGATTAAATAATTTTTTGTAAACGCCCCTAGTCTTTCCAAATAACATAAGTGGTTCTTTTGATCCGGTTGAAATAATTCCACAACCCAAATCATACATTTTCTTTTCGTCCTATTTCATATTTCAAGTGCTGATCTCAAAAGATAATATGAGAAATAATCCAAGTAAAGAGAGAAAAATAAATATAAAAAAAGCGTCAAAAATATTTTAATAATACCTCAAAAAACTTAAAAAACCTGGCAAATTTGATGAAGGTACCTTTCCAAATTGTCTTAAAATTTCTAAGGTGATACCTATTTTAAAAAGGGGAGATCCCAATGATCCTAATAATTACCCAAATCAATAATTCCCATAATAGCAAAGATATTTGAAAAAGCCTTATATTTCAACTAGTAAATTATTTTGAGGATAATTTTTTTTGTTTTCATCGGCTCAGTTCGGCTTTGTTCCAAAATGGAAGACTGTTGATGCCAAAACATTGTTGTTGGTTCGATAGCGGACCTACAGGATAAACAATACGCGGGAGGGGTTTTTGGATCTAACCAAGGCCTTTGACTGTGTCCAGCATGATATTTTGTTAAAAATAAAAGTATGGAAAAAGAAAAAATTCAGTTAATCTACTTTCAACTTATTTGAAAAATGAAACAGATAGTAACCCTCGATGGAAAAGCGTCAACCAAATTATCCTGTAGTTGGGGGTACCACAGGGGCCGTCTTGGGGACCTTGTTATTTTGATCTTTATTAATGCCCCGAAATATATGGAAAATTTTCCCTTCTTACTCTATATGCAGATAACAACATTGTTTATGCAGACAGACACTTGGATATTCTTCAACATAACATGCAGAGGAGGTTTTTTAGAGCTGCAGAATTTTTGCGCAAAAATTAAAAACTAACAGAGAAAACGTGCCAAATGATATTTTCTTTGTGTGATCTTTCAAATGTAAATAATCCGGTAAACGTTAGGTTTTGGGGTTCTTATGGATCCTAAAAAATTTTGGGGCCAACATATAGCTTCAATTTAAAATAAGTCTTTTTAATAAGAAATCTTGTGGGGGGAAGTCTTTTTTCAAATGATAAAAACGGGTTATTATGCACTATTTGAAATACTTGCACCTATGTTTCTTGCATGGGTCACCATGTCATACCAGCCGTCTTTTTGGTTTACAACGCCGGGTTTAAGAGTTATGTTAGGGCTAAGTTTTTGAGATGATGTAAGGGGGAAAATTTTATAAAAACAAAAAAAAATTAACTCTTCCATGTTTTAAAATATCTTGTATGCACTTCTACATGTTAAATCAAATTTAAAATAATACTTACAGCGTTTTAATAACATTCTCATAATACAAAAGGGAGAAGCAAACAAATACCTTTTACGAGAGTAGAGAAAGAAGTCAAAGCACTAAACTACTTGGTCCAATATTTTTTAATCACCTGCCCAGAAAAATCAAAGATTTGCCGGGAAAACTTTTTAGGTCAAATTAAAGCAGGTCCTGCTAAGGGGCTTTACTCTTTTGGGCGAGTTTTATAAACTGTTTAAGTAACTAATTGTGGGGGTCTTTGTGGTAGATTTTATGTTTTATTTATACATATTTTACTTTTACATAGTAATTTTAGCTTGTCAATGTATGTAATTATATGTGACGTATGTAAAACCTTTATTGTGGTTGTAAACCATGAATAAAGTTATTATTATTATTATTATTTTTTTTTTTTTTTTTTTTTTTTTTGAACCAGAAAAATTGGAAAATTTCAATTCACCGGGTTTGGTTTTTTTCCAAAGGTAAATTAGAATCGTTCAGGCCCGACCTCCCCTATTTTTTTGTTGGGATCTAATGTCTGACTTTTCATTAGTCTGGTAAGATTTGGTAAGAAATTCTGCCAAAAGCTTGGTATTAAAAGTTTTTGGTATAAGACCCTTGAAGAGATTATAAAGGCATTTTTTATTGTATTTAATTTGTTTTTCTCGGGGGCTCTGGGGGAACAATTTTCTTTAAAAATATTTTCCAATTTGGAATTCTTTACGAAGTTCCTCGACAACTTTTTGGTGGAAAGAGGGATCATCCAAAATTGTGAATAGAAATGGACACTTTCGGATACGGATTCGTGGCAGTTTCTTAAGATGATTTATCAACGCGAATAGGAATTGTGACACTTTCTTGGATACGGATTGTTGGCAGTTTCTTCCCGATGATTTATCAGGGGTTATCAAGGGATGGTCAGCTTCCATATTTTTGAAAAAATCTGTAGGAGCTCAGTCCCCATACTTTAGCTAACTTCACTCTGTCTTCATAAAATAAGGCTGGAAAAATTTTTGAAAAGAAATCCACATTGCTGTTCTAAAGCACAAAGATGCTTACAGAATGCTCCACTTTTCCCTGAGGGCAGTCACAAAATGCAATACTTGTATTAACAGTATAATTTTAATAACTTGTGTGTCGCCGATGCTACATGGTATAAGTTTTCTTTAATTTTTAAAAAAGTTTTCAATGT